>CAUYQG010135345.1:0-20203 GCA_963574415.1 Tarsius wallacei
AAAAAAAAAAAAAAAAAAAAAAATTAGCCAGGCATGGTAGCGCGCGCCTGTAGTTCCAGCTACTTGGAAGGCTGAGGCAGAAGGATCGCCGGAGCCCAGCAGGTTGAGGCTGTGGTGGCCGGGAGTGGCCACTGCACTCCAGTCTGGGCGACAGAGTGAGACTCCAACTCAAAAAAAAAAAAAGCAGAAAAAAAGAATTTAGGTGTACCTTTTTACAGCTGTATAAAGGAGGTCTCAGAAAATCATAAGCTTTTCTTGGAGCAGTCATCTTGGGTTTAATTTTATTTTGGAGATTGGGGTTTATCCATAGTTGTAAGATATATACTGGAAGAATATTTGCAGGGCTGCTGGGTTGGTATGTTGTATTAATATCTGAGTATTAACCTGTGGTTTAAAAGGATTCCTTGCCTTGTTTTTACTTTTTTGTTGTTGTTATTGAGAAAGTAGGATTTATTGAGAAAACAGGAAAGCTCCCACAGTGGGAGGGGACCTGAAGGTTACGTTATCATGCCAAGTATAGATGCTCCCAGGGCACAACGGGTTGCGCCTTGGGTTTCAGTCCTCGGCCTTACTCTGGAAGACCCACTAAAGGAAAGGGTACCTGGCCTAAAAGTTCAACTTTGGGGAAAAGGAGGTTTTCGTTGAGGTAGTCATGCTCATTCTGAGCCAAGAGTGCATTTGGTGCAGGAGTTTAGAGAAAAGGGTAGCCTGAGCAAAAGGTTTTGTGTGCCTTGAATAGAGGATCTGGGATGGGGTTTTTCCAGATAAGAAGTTATTAGCCTTTTTAGGATTGAGGCAGTTTGTAGGGACCTGTGAAAGAGGTTGTGGGCTTTTATTCTCTGATGATGACGATTATTACTATTATTATTATGGTTAGTTCTCCTAGATCCTACTTCTGCATTCCTCCATGAGTGCTCCCAGCCACCAAGATTACTGTTCTCTGCATCTCTCTTCCCTTATTGCACCTCACTGCTTGGTGCATCCTGCAGTTTGACTGCCATAAACCTTCATGTAGGTCAGCCCTGCTCTAAGGGAGGAGGGTCGACTTGCTTGCCTCTAGACAACCACTTTGTTCAGCATGCCTCTGACCTGACCATCTCCTTTATCCTTCTTCATATATTAGTTCTTCTTCATGCACCTACTTCCTCAGTTTCTCTGTCAAGAAACACCTGATTTTCATCTGTTTTGACACACTAAAGATTTCACTTTTTCAAGCTGGTCCTGGTGAAGCGTGAAACCCCAGCTATTAACCTTATGTGAGTTCTGTGTTCATTAGGCACCCACATCTCTATGTTACCATGGGGCTTTACATTCTTGAGCATCCTAGAGGGCAGAAACCATGTGGTATTGATCCCACCTTCTTTTCCACAGCTATGAAACCATACTATGCGTATGAAAGCATTTTGATGCAATCTGCTGAGATGTGTCTTATGTGGGAGACAGTTTTGGCAGTAGCAAGCATGTTTGGTTTTAGCCATAAGAATTGCTTTCTGAATTTCTGGAAGAGAAGTATGTAAATCAAGGCCCATTTAAAATGAATCTTTTTATAATGCAGATAACTCTCATCTGTTTTGTAATGATGGATTTGTTCTGAGGGCTTAAGCAGTTTGTGCACCTGCAGGATGCCCCCCCCCCCGGGGGGGGGCTTTTCTTTTATACATATTTCCAGTTCATTTATTTTATGAAAAAGAGCAAGAAAAAAATGCAGGTATATTTGAGGATTATGAATATTCTGATGGGAAAGTTGTAAACTTTGGAGACACAGGATTTGCCTTGAGTAATTCCCACACTTGGCCAAAGGTAATGAAGTATGCTCTGGAAAAGACTGAGTTTAGAAAGGTCAACCTAGCTTCAAACCTGTCATTGACCCACCAAGCCATGTGCCTTTGAGCAAGTTACTAGCATTTCTGAACCTCCAAATTTATATCTGTAAAATGGGTACAGATGTGTCTGCATGGAATTTTGTTGAGAGTTATATATGATGATACATGTAATGTGAGGATCCTAAGTTCTTGATAGTAATTTATAGGCAGCTGTACTGTTGGCTTCTAGGCAGCTAGATATATGCATTAAGGGGCAGTAGCAAAGGACTTACCTCCGCAAACTTACTGACCTGTTCACACTGGAAGGTTTGAGCTGGTGAGCCTTTAACTTTTGGGTGAGGAAGAGATATTTTTTGAATAAATGTGTTCAAGAAGAAAATTTATCTCTTACAAGAATTCTTTATTAAGTGAATCTCATGGGGTTTGTATGGCCTAATGGTTCCCATTCTTCTGGACAAAACAGGGAGCTCTCCATAGTGGTTTGCAAGACTGGCATAATTTCAAAAAGAGCACTGAGCTAATTAGAGTGCTTCGGGCCTGCAAATGTTTGTTTGTTTCCTGTAATATCTGAATAAAAAATACCTTACAGAGAGAAAAACATTAAAAAGCTGTTCCTTACCCCACATCTTTATAATAAAAATTTAAAAAAAAAGCTTACACATATCAAAAAAAAAAGCTATTCTTCTTTTTGATGGATTACTTACTGGTTTCTCTGTGTGTGTGTGTGTGTGTGTGTGTGTGTGTGTGCGCGCGCGCGCACGCACATGCATACCAAGAGTGCATGTGTATGAAGATTGATACCAGCTGGTAGCACAAGCAATAGCAGATGCCCCTTTTACTACCACAGTTGTTAACTGGTTTCCCTCTTTACCACAAGTCTTTGGAGGAATATAGTTCCTTTGCCCTCATCTCAAATGATATTTACCTGAACAACTTCATTGTCTTTTAAGTAAGCAGAAGATAAAGCAAATCACGTAAGTCCCTGCTGGGGAGAAAATCTGTATAGAGTTAATGATAATTAACAACAACAACAAAAAAATGAGAGCATTGCACTCAACCAGACCTAAAACTTTAACTGAAAGAGAGTGTGCGTTAGCTCGGAGTTGTTAATGTCCTAACTTTTTTTGAACTTGTCAAGTCTGACTTACTGGCTGCCTGACTTTTTTTGGCATTTACATTCATTCTGGTGGCAGCTCCAGTGTTTGAAGGCAGAACTGCTGATCTTTCTTTTAGAGCAACTACCTAAATCAGTAAGTAATGAGAACTGCTTTTGTTTTCATTGTGGTGCTGATGTGCTACGCTAATCTCACTCACTTTCTTTCAAGCTAGGGAACCTGCTCCACGTTAAAGTCTTATCCTAAGAAATGTATACTAGAGGAATAGGTTTATTTTCTCACCTCAGATAAAGATGATTTTTCCTAATCTTTCTGGTCTTGTATGCAGGACATCTTAGTACCCAGTGTAGTACTTGATGAGAATTTAAAAGATTTAATATGCTGTTTCTGTTCTCAATAGCTTAAGACTGAATTGTGTGGGAGTTCTTAATGTTGTCTGAAAATGTGATGTATTAAGAACCCACAGTTTCGCCAACTTAAGCAGGGTCATCCTGCATTGCCAGCAGATTCATAATTACTGGGACTGGAACTATAGGAAAATAGAGCTCTACCAGTTGCATAATCGGGACAGATACGACTTTTAAAATTAACTTGAAAATGCCCTGGTACTGAGGACATTAACTGCTCCCTCTAGAATTAGGCTGCTTCAGTAATATTTACCAAATAATCACTATTTACAACTTTGATTTCTATAGAAGAGTTACAATTTTAAAACTCTTCTGTATTATCTCCATATATCTGAAAATCACTTAGAAACACTGGGGCCTTTCAGTCTCAGGCCAGCTTTATTAGCATTTGGGTGGAAGATGAGTCTTTGAGTGAGCCATCTGTTTTCTGTATTATGTGAGCATCTAGGCTGAATTCTCTATCCTTGTGATAATCCCTGGTAATGTCCTTTGGGAAGCTGGCAAAAATGCTCTGAGCTTTCAGGGAGCCTGACTTGGGCTGTAGTAATAGGATCTGATCTCACTAGTCCTCTACCTCACAATTTGATCTTAGTCATCAGAGGGCAGCAAGGAGGACCTGTTTAATTTGACCCAGGTTAGTTGAGTGTTTAAATGGAAGGACCTGCTGCATCTGGCATGCTGCATTTGAGGAGACTCAGGCTAAGTCAGGGATAAAAATTTGGAGGAAAATGTGACTAGAGACGATTGCATCCCTCTGTTGTTCTAAGATTCTCTCAAACCTTTTCCCTGCTGTGTTGTGGCCGCATGGTTTTGCTGTATATCAGATCTGAGATATTAAGAAAGCTCCTTTGTAAAGTCTGGTGCATGTTGCTTTGGTGCCAGAGTTGCAGTGCACAGCCTGTCTGAACAGACACACATAATGAGTGCCCAAGAACAGAAAGTCCATCTGAAGAAATATAACACATTTGCAACTTTATTGTGTGTTTGGGGGGAGGAGGAAAGAAGGATGTTGCAATGGGGGAGGGGAACCTGGTCTTTCTTTAAAAGCAAAAATTTGCCCCCCCCCAGTCAAAATTTACTTTCTAAAGTCAAATTATTTTCTTTGTGGTTGCTGTTAAGGTATGTAGTTGCCCTATGTTTAAAGACAGCAGATCTTTTCATTTTGCTTCTAAAAAAAAATTGTTGCATTGTTAAACCTCAGGTTGAGTGACTTGCTTGACAGAGGACCATAGTGACCTGTTTTTGCTAACTGGGATTTAAAAAAGATTCCCACTGCTTTTATTCTCTTTCATTTCATAAAACATTACTACTGCTGTAAATGAAATAATAGATACACATCAATCAGTATACTCACCTTTTAGTGTTGATTCAACCACCAGGTTTTTATAGAATTCACTCTGCATTTTATTTGACTTGTACATGAATAGTCTCGGCAGACTTAATTATATTAGTGAAAAAGTACTTTTCAACAAAATTATATGCTGACATCCCATAATTCATACTTACAGATTTGTGAAACAGATTTATGTAAATCTATCAAATTACTCTAAATGACATTATTTTTTAAATTGAGATTTCATTTTAATGGTATTTGTAGAAACTTTTCATATGGAAATTTTTACATGAACTACTTAAAACATATAACTCATGACTCCCTTATGAAGACGGCACACTGTAACGTGTATCTTGTCTCCACATGTTCTGTAATCCCACTGGTACAGTGCAGGGGCATGGGGGGACATGGTTATAAGGGTAACACTTTCCTAAACCATACATACACTCCTGGAAGGCAGATACTGCTGTTCTTTCATCTGTTTGTTGTTCATTCATTCATTCACTGAAAATGTAGTCAGTGGATCTATGCTCAGGTGGTCTTTCTCAAGAACTGTTTTTTGTTTCATCCTTGCTCTGCAGTCTAAGGGTGGAGGGCATGCAGATGGACTCAATATACATACAAGGGAGGACTCAAAAAAAAAACAACCAACCCGGAATTTATTTATTTTTTAAAGTGTATTTATGCCTACATGTTTAAATTTAAGTCACCCTTCAAAGTACTCTCTGTTTGATGCACTACACCTGTTAAGATGTTTTTTCACCTGTTCAAAACATTTTTTATTTAACTCACCGATTTTGATACTTTTTATTGCTTCTGCTGATTTTTGTTATTGTTGTTGTTTTACCTCTTCCACATTGGCAAAAACGTATCCCTTTGAGGATGTTTTTCATCCAGGGAAACAAAAGAAAAGTTGCTCAGCTTGAAATAAAGTGAACAGGAGCACAGGGGTCATGCCACTTTTGGCAAAAACTGCTGAACATTTGGCATGGTGAGGACAGGTATATTTGTAAATCACCTATGAGGAATTGGGCAAACGTGTTGAATCTCCAAAAAAAAAAAAAAAAAAAAATTACTGAAGCTGAATACAGCCTCTCATACCAACACTAGCTGATACACAAATGCTGATGGGTTCCTAGGACACTTACCTAATAGGGAAGCCTGCACTACAAGGCTCCAGCTCTCCAAAATAATTCCAGTTTTTTTTTTCGGTCCCCCTCATATATAGTAAGATAAGGTGAAATATGGGAGAATGAGGAGGGAGCATTGAGTAGTGTGCATTGGGTTTGGGGCAAATTGGGGCAGGAAATGGTCTCAAAGAAAATCTCAAAGGATATTTGGGAGTTGGCCAGTTGGAGAGGCATGTTTCAGGCACAGGGAACTGACTGTGCATTTTAGGTTGTGTGTGTAGAAGTGGAAGCTGAACGAACATGGAAATAAAAAGAAGCTGGTGGTGACCTTGGAAATCAGAGAATGGTCAGACTTGTCTTTAAGGAAATGTACTCAGACAATGCTACGGGAGAGGATAGCCAGTTTTGGAGTTAATAGGAGTCTAGGGGAAGGGGTGTCTGGTTAGGCTAGAGTAGCAGTAATCTGAGCCAGAATAATATATGCAGAGGAGGAGGGGCAGATTTAGCTGACGTACTTGGAGAATGTGATGTGCGTATGGTAGAACTTCAGTGGAATAAATCTACTTGCACATCTTTGCTGTTAGAGTTATTCTTTCAAGTCTTGGATCACATCTTACCTTCAAGATGAGGCCTGCTTTGACCACTATATTTAAACCGCAGCCCTATCCCTTTCCTTCCAACTCTCGTCCCCTGCTTTTTGGCTCTATTCAATACACTCTTCCTAATGGAATTTGTTCATTTGTCTCCCTCTGTTAGAATGCAAGCTTTATGAAGAAACTTTGTCTCTTTTTGTCCTCAGGGCCTAACAAAAAGTGAAGTTTCTATAATCGTTGAATGCTTAATATAAGTGAGAAATAGGTAGGTTGGCTCTTTCTTTAACACAAAATTTTATTTTCTACAATTTTGGGTTGAGAGAGAGCTCATCTAATATTGGTTGGATAAAATTAAATTAATGTACCAGGCTCATAATCAAGAATTATGGTGGACTATTGCCTTTACCTTTAAACCTGAGGGGGTAATTTGATTTTCTGAACATTGGTAGTAATTTGAAATAGAAAAGACTAAATAAAGTGACCTTTGAATGAAACCAGATCCAGAAGATTGTGTGTTTTTAATTAAGATATGCAATTAAAATTTTAATTAAAGTAGGCTATTAAAAGTAATGTAAGTGGCAAGGGAATGGCTGATGCTTTGAATTACGCACAGTTTGGGATAAATTGGCATTTACTGTGTTTCCCACAGTAGCACTTTGCCACTAAACACTCTCTTCCTGCTTTCCTCTCCCTGCTCTGACCCCACTCTCCATGGTTGTTGATCCCATTCAGAGGCTTGTGGAGTGTTTCATCTCTATGGTATAGATCACTTGACCATGTTTCTAAGCAGCCTGTTTATAGCTGTTCTCCTTGTGCCAGGAGCATTTTATAAGTGATTTTTCTATCTCTTATGAAGAAGGGATCCTTTTCTGTGGATGTATGCTAGATTAAAAAGGAGGGTACAGAACGAAAGGCGTGTACGCCATGGTACAGTACAAAATACATGTGCTGAAGTGTGTGCAGTATTGACCTGGAGTTTTCAGTTCCTGCGTGAATGTCATAGGTCATGTGACTGTTCAGATAGCTTCCTCCATGGTGGAATTCTAGAATCTCTGCCATGGCTGTTAGGACCACAACTTGGATTCGTGGTTTCAGAATCCTTAAGAGCATGTGACCATAGGTAGCTTGTGAGGATAGCTGGGGACAACTGGTGTTGACCCTGTTCTTCATGTTCAGCTACCTGGAGAATTTCTTGATTTTTAGAGACAGGATTTGTTTATTTTAAAGACTTCTTTTGAAGAGCCTTCACTTTGTCATTTTGAGCAGAATTTTCTTTTAATCATATTGGTTTCTATAATGGTTATACTTAGAATTTAAATGCAGAGCTTTATAAAATTTTTAAAGAAGTGATTCTTGGTTTTGGGATTATCAATATGCACATTCTAAATTCAGAGAGACTTGAAAAATAGATTCAGATGATATGGATAAATGATGCTTGGTTTCCAAGCCTTCCCTGGTGGCCTGTGACTTACTGACGAATACAAGAGTGAGAAAAGTGGATCCAAGCTAGGTATTTTTTTCCTCAGTGTTTGACTTGCTACTGCTTTTATTATTATTTTAATCTGCACTCACTTATAATAACCAGAAATTTGCACTGTATAAGTAAGATGCAATTTATGTTGTCATAGGATTGCATAACAGCATGGAACTTCATATATAGTGACATTGATATTTGTATAAGAAGTACAGAAATCTGAGATAGTGGGCAACCGAGAGACAATTTTTTGTGGTAAAACTGTCAGAAATTCCTGGTCACTTTATTCTTCAGGCATATTGAAGGTAGTCTGGGCTAATGTGTAAACTAGTTGTGAATTGGGCGGAGAAGAGCAACACAGCATTTGACAGTCCTGGATTCAAGACCTGACTTGACTACTTCCTTCTTGCCTTTTTGATTTGTAGAAGTTAATTGACCTTGTCAAGCTCCAGGTACCATTTCTATCTTGTGGGAAAAATATGGAACATGATTAACATGAAGTTACTGTTAAACAGTAAAATACTGTGTAGCCTAAAGATAAGAATGGGCAGTCTTGCCTATCTTGGTATCATCTGTGATACCTGTGTATATTTTAAGCATCCAATCAAATATTTGCTGATTTAATTAACTCACCTCCTCGTGTGTTACAATGCCAACATTTAATAGCATCTACAACAGTAGGTTTAGGAAATGCAGTCTTTTAGTAGCAGATACCTCCTTTAATATTACTTTGCTTAGGATAACAATACAGTTTTGTTTACCCCAAACATTCTAACTGATGGGCACTCATCTTAATAATGCCACTAGGCAGATGAGAAACTTTTTATAAAGAGAAGAGACCCTTTGGAGATGGCTATTGTCTGAGTATCATCAGTTTACAGATAGTGGAAATTTGACTATTATATAACTAGCCCTGATTGCTTAAGGGAAACAGGTCAAAGACCCATTCAATAGATGGGCCTTTTGATGGTGGTGTTGATGGTAACACTTTTGGTTAAATAAATAACATCATTAAGCTTCCCAGTCATTCATTTAGTGAACGTTTAAGTGCCTACATCATGCTTGGGAGTAAAAGTTCAGAGGCCAACTTGGGAGACAGCTGGCGAGGGACTAAGCAGGACAAGCTTTCACTTTACACGATGATCTAGTCTCAGTCGGCACTGCTGTGCCTGAGACTGATTTCAGGAGACCAGTACACTGTTTATTTGAAGTGATAGATGATTTGAAGATTTTAGAAAAAAGATACACATATGTATATCTTAACAATACAACTGTAAGAAGGCAGTCTTTTTGCAGTTACTTCACATGCACAGGCCATCAGTACTTGGCCCCTCTCAGACCCCCAGAAGCCTTCCTGTAGCCCCACCTTGGCTCTCACCATTAAAAAAGTAATTTTCTTAACGTGGTGGTTGTATGTTGGAGTCACTAGGATTTTGAGAAGCTGGTACCAATGCTTCATGGCAGACTAATAAAATCAGAAGCTGAGGCTGGAAGATCTCTTGAGCCCAGGAGTTTGAATTCAGCCTGGGCAATATAGTGAGACTCTATCTCTTAAAAAAAAAAAAAAATCAGAATCTTTGGGAATGGCATTCAGACATCAGTTTGTTTGTTTTTTAATTTTTAAAAAAGCTTTCTAGATGATTCCAGTGTACAGCCATGGTTGAGAATGCGCTGTTAGAAGCTACTAACATGTAGGTGGAGGGGTAGTACCATTATAAAGGAGAATTGGACTTTTTATGCTGGTTAAAAAAAATTTGGTAAGTTGATCTATTTTGTTGTAGCAGTGTGAAAAAACTACATAATACATTTGCTCGCCCTTTTCCCCCCATTAGATTTGCAGCATTTTCTTGATTTAACTGTAAATGAATATACTTAAAATCTTTAACATGCAGTAGACATGTCGTTTGTCCTCATGTTATCTTTTGACTAGGGTGATTGCCTGTCATCAATAATGAGGTAGCTTCAGCAACCTTAATGATCCTCCTTTTAGAGATAAGGAAGCTGCAGTTCAGAGAGGTTAAGTAGCTTCTTCAAAGTCACACCGCTGGTAAATGGCAGAGCCAGGATCAGAACTCATGTTCCTGTCTCCAAGGCCCATACTCTTTCCCTCATAAGCTGGTTCCTTTTGCATATTTTGTTACATTCAGCCAGTCTGAATCCTGCTCATTGACAGTAGGACTGCAACACATTTTTGTAAGAGGGCACAATGCATACAGTATATCTGTGATACATGTCAAGCTAATGAAAAGCTGAATGCTTAAAAATACAGTGGTTTTGCATGTAACTTTTTTATAGAACTATAAAATAAAAACTCTGAGTTTTATATTCACCTTAAGCAAGAGGAGCCTAATTTGTTTTTCTCTCTCCCCTCCTCGTTCTTTTTAAAAAACGGAAAAAATACATTTTCATAAGAGGGTGTATGTTAGCAACGATTAGCCCAAATTCTGATTGTGTTCCCCAAGATAAAGTCACAAGTTTTCATATTTTATATGGGTACTGTGTTTATCCTTTTTTCATTGTGTAATAACAAAGGTCCACATTAAGATAACCAGTGTGGCCGGGCTCAGTGGCTCAGCCTGTAATCCCACGCCTTTGGGAGGCTTAGGTGAGTGGATTGCCTGAGCCCGTGGGTTCGAGACCCCTCTGGGCAAGCGAGACCTCATCTCTACAATAAATTAAAAAATTAGCCGGGCGTGGTAGCGCGCGCCTGTAGTTCCAGCTACTCGAAAGGCTGAGGCGGAAGGATCGCTGGAGCCCAGCAGGTCGAGGCTGCGGTGGCCGGGAGCGGCCACTGCACTCCAGTCTGGGCGACAGAGTGAGACTCTGACTCAAAAAAAAAAAAAAAAGATAACCAGTGTGGCTATCCTAAATCCTCATATTTATAACCGTGTGGACCTCAAGTGCCTCATCAAGAACAAACGTTTGTTTCACTTCCTATGAAATTGATGCAACACTGATAGTTAATAAAAGTAATTGGACCTTTATTGCCATCTTCTGCGAATGATCAAGTGTTTTGGCTTTTTGTCATGTGTATAATCTTTTCATCTTTTTCATCTTTTCAAACTGAGAAACTTTTCCTTAGTTGAAAAATTGAGACCGTTGGGATTGACTTACATGTGCATTTCATTGATACTGCCTGATACCTCCCATTTTCTGAGAGTTGGCACATCAGTGAGCCAGGGGTGAGAGGGCTCAGAAAATGGGAAAGCAACAACAACACTTATTTTTAAGCAACTCTTAACTCCAAACATTTTGTTTGTTTGTTTATTTTGCTTGTACTCTTTTTCTCCTTTTTCTATATGTTCTCACTGACTTGGGTGTCATCACCGTAAACCTTTGTGTTTATATATCCCTTTATTTCTTTTTACTATCATAAGACCCCCTTTGGAACATTTGATTGAGTTAATTTGAAAAAACCATCCTCTAAAATAAACTTACAGGTATATATGTAAATATATATGCACCCATACATTAAATATATATGCATGGCTCTTAAACATTTTAGACTCTGACATAATTGTACTTGGTAAGGCTATAAACACGTGTCAGAGTACAGTTTACAGAACACTGACAGATTCTTGATTGATGTTTGCTGTCTTCCCATTTTATAGCTGAGGAAACTGAAGCTGAAAAGGTCTTGCCCGTTACGCCCTTTCAATAGCTCAGCAGAGATTTGTAACTGCAATTTCTGAAGCTGAGCATTGTCTTTTTGCTGTGTACTCTGGCTCAGGCAGGGCATGTATGATGGAACACTTTGGGGATGTGTGGTTTTTTAAACAGCACTGCTTGCTGAATTCTAACTGATACTTAAGCTTGCAAATGTAGTAGACTGGAGACCAAAAAAGCCTACGTGTATATTTCTAGATGAATTAATGGAGAATTTTTTTTACTATTGAAAAATATGCTGGTGTTAATGACAAGACCATATGCCCAAATGAAAGTCGATCCTCTGTCAGTGGTATAGAACTAATATATGCCTTTTTCCCCCTTCCCTTTCATTAGGGCAGAGCTTGGGATATGGCTTTGTGAACTACATTGACCCCAAGGATGCAGAGAAAGCTATCAACACCCTGAATGGATTGAGACTGCAAACCAAAACAATAAAAGTATGTTTAAAAAATGTTTGCATCTACTTGTAGATCAGAAGTTTTAAAAATTCAGGTTTACTTATTCTCGTCTTCATTTTTAATCCATGTAAACTCTTCTCTGGGAGACATAGCAGATTTTGTTGTGTTTGTTGCATGATGGGGGAAACTGTTTATTCATGAGTATAAAATGTAATTACTTCTGTATTAACAGAGGGACAGAGCAGCCACTTCCTTTGATAACTACTCTGTGAAGCCTGCTGAATTTAATCTCTTTCCCTCATAGAGAATTTTTTTGCCCTAGGAATTGAGGAAATCTTAGCCTTGTTCTCTTGTTAAAGAGTCAGGTAGTGAAAAATATGTTAGGCTTTGTGAGCCAGTACAGTCTGTCACAGCTTCTCAACTATGCCTTTGTACTATGGAAGCAGCCATAGCCACCACATAAACGAATGGTGTGGCTGTGAGCCAATAAAACTTTATTTAGGGCACTGAAACTTAAATTTAATATAATGTTTGAGTGTTACAAAATATTCTTTTTATTTTTTCCCCAATTAAAAAATGTAAAAACCATTCTTAGCTCTTGGATTATACCAAAAAAAGTGGCAGGGCAGATTTAGTCCTTGAGCTGTAGCTTGACTGTAACAGAATCTAGCAGATTCATCTTGCTTTGAGGAGATTGACTGGAAGAGCTTATGTGACACTGGTTATTTTTTTCTGCTGTATTTTTTAAAGACATATGGTAGATGATTTTGTGGATACTTTTCTGCTTTTGCGAATTTTTGAAATTCTTACATAGATTCTCTCTGAATAAGAAGCTAATTCAATTCGCAGCACAGATTTCTTTTCCTTTAGAAAATAAGGAGGCTGCCTCTAGCACATTCTTAGTACCTGTATCATCAATTTGTGCTCCCGCCCAGAGCAGACATTACCAATCAATCATGGCACTCTTCCTCACTGAGTCTTGATGTGGCTCCCAAATATTTTTCAAAATAGTGTTCCAGACAACCTCTATCAATTGACGCATGTTGGAACCTATTTTCCACCTTTGATTTAAGAAGCCAGCTCAGACTATAGCCTGAAGTGGCAAGGGGAAGTTAGTCAAGGCTGACTGTGGTATCCATCTTGCTTAGACACTTGTCTAGAAGATTTCTGCCTGTTTTTCCAGGTAGCTAGAAATGCAGTGTCATCTTTGTGCTTTAAAGTTACTTCTTTTAGAATTGCCAGTTAAAGTAATTTGCTAGCCCTTGGTAGTTTTGACAGCTCATTCTTTATACTTATTGGCCCCTAAGAAAAATATCTGCCAGCTCTGACTTATCTAAAGAAAACGGTATGGTGGCTTCCAAGTGTACTTGGATGTGAGATGCCTCAGAATCCTCAATGTTTGTCCTAGGAAAATAACTGGTTACTATGATATCAAAATTTGAAGGAAAAAAATTAGACTTCTAATACCATCTAAGCTAAAGACTTAAGTTTGTCTTGATGTTTCTTCTGTCTGAGTTATGTTTTCTGACTGTTCACACTTCTCTGTATACTTTCTGTTTTTGTCAGAGATTAATTATTTTACCAGTACTATTAAGTAATCAGTGCTCTTTAAAAAAAAAAAAAGGACATCCAGTTACCTTCAGATGGTTTTGTGTGCTTTATATCCTACTGCAGGTTTTTGCAAGCTTTTTCCTTCTCTAGTTTATATTGATTTCCAGGATTGCTGCTAATTTGTCTTAGTTCTGAGGTCCTGAATTGTGGTTGAGAAGAAAATGGAATAGATGGTTGGAATAGCTCATCTCAGGAAATATCCTTTCTTCGTTCCAGAAATAACCATCCTTGTTTCATGCTAGTGAGTCAGTTCTTTTGCTGTACATCCTGACTGCACAAAGATCCAGAAAGAGGTAGAAATATAGGAGAAACAGGTTGCCACAGCAGAAATGCCCATGGCCTTCAAGGAGACCATTGGTGACATCTGCTTCCTTACTGTCCGTCATCCAGTCTTCTTTCTTCAAGGCCCAGCTGCTCAGGCTGAATATGTGGAAGAAAGGACAGTAATGCCTTGTGTCTTTATACTGTGACATCTGCTACTTCTCTTCTGAGTTTCTGAAAGGCGGATGGGGGTGATGGGTAAGCAGCAGGCTACTTCTTTCCCCGCCCCCATTTGGTTCTTGCAAAAATATCAGATAACAGCTGGTACCCTCAATTTGGCCCACATTTCTCTGAGAGGCAAAGCAGACCATTTTCCAAAAGTATATAGCACCCTTTTTGCCTGTTTGTTCTTTCTGTGTTTACTTATTTTCAACTAGACAGGTTTTGTGCTCTTATACAATGTCTGGAGCCAGGTTTTTCTAGTATTTACAGCTTTAAAAACCTTTTGAAAGCCACATTTAAGCCTTTCCATTCTCTGGGATGCTGTCCCATAAATTAGTCTCTTTTTCCCTCCTCCGGTCTATCCTGATGATGACTGTCAGGCTAATCTTATAAAACACTGCTTCCCTCACGTTATTGCATCCTCGAATTCTATGGTGTTTCTCTACTGTTTTCCCATATCATCTAGCTGAGTGCTGGAGGAATGACACTAGTACTATTGCTGTCCTCTGTAGTCAGACTGGCTCTTCACTTGCAAGCTGATCTCATTCCCAGCCTCTGTGCATATGCTTTTGCAGCTCTTGCTTCTTGGTACACCCTTTCCTGCTCATTTTTAGTTTAATTATGACCATCTCATCTTTTGGAGTCCATCTGAAGTCTTTCAGTTACTGCTTTGCCTGGTTGTTCCAACTCCTGCTGGGCTCTTTTTTTCTTTGAAGTCTCTATTCTTTACTCATGAGGAACTACCGAAGTTTTGGGATCAAAGGGACCTATATGTAATTTAGGCACTACTCTTTGCTCCCAATCAGAGTGGGAAGAACTTGGCGGTCATACCATTTAGTCAAGAGCAGGTAGTTGTGACGCAAACTCTTGTCTTCTGATACCTACGCCAAAACTTTTGTCATACCGTGCTACACTTCAGAAAAGTACAGAAGATTAGTTGGTATATACTTTACACACAAGTATGCAAGTGCTTGTGTACTCCTCGAGTTTAAGTTTCTCTTCTGTTTTCCAAGCCACCTAGCATTTAATATGCTTCCGGTAAATTCTTAGTTATTGGGATATTGAAACAGCGAATCAAGTGCTGTGAAAGATGGTTTATTTAGCAGTTTCTCCTGAGCTTTCTAATTGCATTAGCCCAGTAGGGTTTTGTGCAATAGATGATATGCTGAATAAATGACAGCCACTCAGTATTTCTGCAGTGAGTGAAACAAAGTCCCTAGGTACTTTAAGACCCCAAAACAGTTGTTTCCAGACTGGGTTGCATCTTAATCACTGGAGGAGAGTGAGTTACAATAATAAATCCCAGGACCCACTTCAGAACTCCTAGATCAGTGTCTACAGGTGAGATTCAGGAATCTGTTTCTTAGAAGCTTTTCAGGTAGCTTGTGATGGCAAGTCTAAGAACTAGTACTTAGGACCACCAAAATGTACCTTTTTGAATTGGTTTGTTCTCCATACGTTTGCTATTTTTGAGTGTGAAGTTCAGTTTGTCTTCTAGTTTTTACACTGATAATCCTCTTATGGTTAATTCTGTTAACCAGAATATTAGTCATATTTTTTTCTCAAGCATGCTGGGTGATAGTTTAGCATTGGCCATTCAGAGTGGTTCGAACACTCTGCTTTTAGAAAGTGTGGCTTAGAAATGAGAAGAAAATGTGTTCACTTCATGTTAGAATGGTATTTAAGTAGTAGCATTTATCAATTAAAGTCTCAGGGTACTTATTTTCGTTTCCTAAGGATCACTTTTCTCCCTGGTTGGGGAGATGTCCTGTGATGTACCTTGCATGACATCACACCCTCCCTACACTGCACAGGTAGCAGTTATTACGGGTTAAACCTGCTCACAATGTCCCTAATGTTGCCATGGTAAGTAAGGTGTGAATATGACAAGATGGTGTTTTGTTTTTTGAGTCAGGGTCCTACTCTGTTTGCCCACGCTGTAGTGCAAGTGGTACATTCATTGGTCAGCGCAGTTTCAAACTCCTGGCCTTGGGCAATCTTCCCACCTAAGCCTCCTGAGTAGCTGGGACTACAGGTGTGTATCACCACACCTGGCTGGGACTTAAGCAATCCTCCCGCCTGGGCCTCCCAAAGTGCTGGGGTTATAAGTGTGAGCCACCATCCCTGGTCTACAGAATGTATTTTACTTCTTATATTAGGGAGGATAATGACAAGGGGCCAAAAAAACCTCATGGCAGAGTTTAATTGTATGTTGTTGTTGGTGTGTTTTCACCAAGAGCCCTGTGTGCCTCGTGAAACGCCCTTCCTTTTGTGGACTGTATTGGGAGTCAGTGGTTGTGACTTCTGTGTTCAGTCTTCATATTCTTTCTCTACTCATTTTATTTTTAGGGGTCTTAAGTATTGAAACAAATCTAGGTTGTGCATGAAATTTTTATGGCTTAAAGCCAGCACTGTTGACCTGCTGTTAATGGTCAGACTTAAATTTATAATTAGCAGACTAAAATTATTTATTTCCAAAAATACATGTAAACTTTTTTTCCGTACCAAATATCCTGGATAGGTGATTATCAGATACACAGTGAGATGGATACCTGGCTCCTAGCATCTCTCCTAGGTTCTCCCAGGCCTTGAAAGCATTATTTTTCCTGAAAAATCAGGTTGCTTTATCTGGAAAGTAGGAATTGTTATCTCTAGGCTTAGAGCATTTTATTATTAATTACAGGTTCTAACCCCCCAAAGAAAAAAATTCTGTCCTTATTATTAATTATATGTTCTAACCCCCCAAAGAAAAAAATCCTGTCCAAAAGTACTACCGGCATAGAAAAACTGCCCAATTTGTAATGATTAAATAGATCTTTTCCTTAATCATTCATGCATAGACCAGGCTAAAATTTACCTTTACTTAAAAGTTATTAATTGATGTTATGTGAAAATTCTTATATTAAAATAATTAAGCCACCATTTAAGCACATATGGGAAGGTTATGGTATAAAAATCAGAATATTAATTATAAATAGTAATATCTATTTTTTAAAATATTCAGTTTGAGAGTGATTAAGCAAATCCAATAAACCTATATTTTAAGCTACTAAATTGCTATTAATTTTTGTAAAATTTATACTTTTTTCTAATTAGTCTATCCTTTTCTCATTAGTAAATGCCATGTTTGCACTCTTTTTCTTCTGTTTGGCACGATTTTGGCCCTTAATATAGGAGGAATATAGAATTATGTTCTGAAATCTTAACCCTCTCTGTTTAAATCACCTTGCTAAAGTGATTTAACTGATTGTGTGATCTTGGACAAATCTTTGTAACTCTTTAACTTTGCATATACATCTGTAAAATGAATTCATGTATTCATTATTGAGAATGTTAATCTACCGCTCTTTGGAGGAAAAAAAAAAATTTTTCATGGTCTGCCAAATTGCATATTAGGAAAAAGTGTAACTATTTTTTAATGAACTCATGTTTATCATATGGAATGATTTCCAGTGATGAAATGCACCCCCCTATCCTGAAGAGGTAATGATTTTAACTGATTTCTTCTACCTCTGATGAATGTTTAGCAGCCCGAGTGAAGTTTGTGCTGGGAAATACTTTTCTAGTTCAACCTCCTTTTGATATTGGATTATTGGGATAGGGTTGATTTTCACTTATCATTGTAAGTTTAAAAAAAAAATTATTTCTGACCATTAGGAAATATCCTGTAGATGCTGTGTAAATCAGCCCCCACTATAGAGGAAACGATCTGTGAACTTGCTCCCTATAGGTGCTCTGGTAAAATACCTGCAGCACAATCCTGGGGTGTTTGAGACAAGAGGCTTTTATAACAGCCATGGTGTTGAGAGGCCATGCCTTTGAGGGGCACAGATAATTGAAAGCAGATGTCAGGGGAACCACATAGAACTTGCTAAGTAAAACAGGAAGCAGGACGGGAGGTGAATGTGGAAATGAGCCTGAGAGCGATGATGAGTCACGGAAGGTGGGTGTGAGTGCAGAGGAGTTGAGGTTTTATTTTGTAGGTGTGGCCACCAGAGGGTTTTGAGCAGAGCAATGATGAGATAGAACTTGAGTATCTCTTAGGAGAAGAGGATTTGCTTTGTACTTAAAGGTCACATCTCTCTGAACACCTCAGCCCACCCTAATGTTCTTCTGACTTTGTAGTTTATTGTTTTTTTGTGAAGGGTACCAAGTGTAGATTTTTTTTTTTTTTTTTTTTAAATTTCAAGAGTCTCACTCTGTTGCCCAGGCTAGAGAACAGTGGCACAATCATGGCTACTGCAGTCTCAACTTGCTGGACTCAGGTGATCCTTCCACCTCAGCCTTCCAAGTAATTGAGACTACAGGTGCAGGCCACCACGCCCAGCTATCTTTTTAAAATTTACTGTAGAGGTGAGGTCTCATCGTGTTGCCTGGACTGGTCTCAAACTTCTGGGCTCAAGCACTCCTCTCACCTCAGTCGCCCATAGTGCTGGAATTACAAGCGTGAGCTACCGCTCCCGGCAAGTGTAGGAATTTATAAATCATCTCCTATAAAGTATCTATCATTTAAAAACTTGTATGAAGACTTTTTTTTTTCCTTGTCAGCTTGAGCAGATTCGGAAAAATTGAAAGTAATAGTTTGAAGGACAGGCTTCAGATTAACTGCCCCACTTTTGAGATGTTAGCCTAATAAATGTTATTTGTTTGGTCTGGTCAGAGATCTGTTTCTAGAGGGACAAAGAAATTGAAAATATTATAAACTAGAAGTGGGGCAAAAATGGAAACATTGAGTAAATGGTTTCTCTTTCTTTGCCTTTTAAAAAAATTTGTGTGTGTGTGTTGGGTTTTCACTCTGTTACTAGGCTGGAGTGCGGTGGCATGATCATGTCTCACTGCAGCCTCAAAACTCCTAGGCTCAAGTGATCTTCCTGCCTCGGCCTCCAGAGCAGCGGGACTACAGGTGCATATCACCACATCTGGCTGACCTCTTAATTTAATTTTAATTTATTTTTTAAACATGAGGTTTTGCTATGTTGCTCAGACTGGTCTCAAAACTCCTGGCCTCAAGTGGTTTTCCTTCTCCTGCCTTGGCCACTCAAAGTGTTGGGATTACAGGTGTTAGCTACTATACCTGACCAGTTCTCTAGTAATAATGAAACTGAGGAAGAGATTTCAGCAAACCATATGCATAATGATCAAAGACACTAAAAATTGTAGAACTGTTGAGTTCTACTTATAACCAAGAGATGAGATAAATTGATACTGGGTCTGGGTAGCCAAAAATCTTTTTTATCTGAACATCACCCTCGTCCTTCACTTTTTCTGCTTGTTTTATAAATGTACATCAACAAAAGCATTTCTGGAAGGCACTGCTAGCATTTGTTTGCTTGACTTTTCTACTACTGTTTAAGAGGAACATGGGATGGGGCTTTTCTTTCGTTTGTGACCTGGGAAAAGCGGTGCTAGGTCAGTTTGGCTCCAGTGTGTTGTGCCATCATTAGCTTGCAAAGTTAAAGTGAATGTGCTAGCTTCCTAATAACGAACCCTAATTCCTTGCGGTGTCTACTTTTTGTAGTAATTTCGTTGGACTCTTATCTTTTTGCTTGTTTGGCTTTATGTATAAGCAGCAAAGTAATCTCTGTTAGGCAAAAACTACTTAATCTCTGAAGAAACAAAGCTCAAGTTAAGGGACTTCTTCAAAACAGTATAGCTAATAGTGCTGCTGGCACCAGAAATGTAATATGTTGACGGATGCTGAAGCTTTTATTGTTTTCTTCCCATCTCACATTCATGATATTAAAGTGTTTTGCTTAGATACTACTCTAAATAATCCAATATCCATTTATTTGTTTATTTTTTGAGTTGGAGTCTTACTCCGTCGCCCAGGCTGAAGTGCAGTTGCATATTCATGACCACCCCAGTGTCAACCTACTGGGTTCAGGTGATCCTTCCACCTCAGCCTTCCAAGTAGCCAGAACTACAGGTGCACACTACCATGCCCAGCTAATTTTTTGATTTTTTTTTTTTTTTTTTAGTTGGAGTCTCACTCTATTGCCCAGACTGGAGTGCAGTGGCTGCTCCCGGCCACCACAGCCTCAACCTGCTGGGCTCCAGTGATCCTTCCACCTCAGCCTTCTAAGTAGTTGGAACTACAGGTGCGCGCTACCACACCTGGCTAATTTTTTGATTTATTGTAGAGATGAGGTCTTGCCAAGTTGCCCAGG
>CAUYQG010135351.1:0-33589 GCA_963574415.1 Tarsius wallacei
ATGCCCGGCTGATTTTTTGATTTATTGTAGAGATGAGGTCTCGCTTGCCCAGGCGGGTCTCAAACCCGCGGGCTCAGACAATCCACTCACCTCAGCCTCCCAAAGGCGCGGGATTACAGGCTGAGCCACCGAGCCCGGCTACTAGGTTAGATTTTAAATGCCATGGGTTTCATTTGGAGGAACACTAGGAAAGTGGGCTAACCATAGTGTTTTATATACTAAAAATATCTCTCCCAGAATGTCTATTAGGCTATTTATGAAAAACTACCAAGCTCCCCACCATGCCCAGCAACCACCACTTTTTTTTTTTCATTTAAAAATAAAGAAGAGGCGCGGGAGGGATGCCGAGATGGCAGATGAGATCACCAAGACTCAGGTCACCCGGCCTGGTGGTGACACGATCTTCTGGAAGATCTGCAAGGAAACCCCAGCCAAAATCATTTTTGAGGATGATCGGTGTCTTGCTTTCCATGACATTTCCCCTCAAGCACCAACACATTTTCTGGTGATACCCAAGAAACACATATCCCAGATTTCTGTAGCAGAAGATGATGATGAAGGTCTTCTTGGACATTTAGTGATTGTTGGCAAGAAATGTGCTGCTGATCTGGGCCTGAATAAGGGTTATCGAATGGTGGTGAATGAAGGTTCTGATGGGGGACAGTCTGTCTATCATGTTCATTTCCATGTTCTTGGAGGTCGTCAGATGCATTGGCCTCCTGGTTAAACCTGTTTTGGGGATAATTTTCCCTTCTCTAGGCAATTATAAAGTTTGCAAGTTCCAATATGTTAAGTGGCACACTTACTTTTGCCTGTGTATGGAGAGATTCAGGAAATAATTTTAAAAACCCATACATAATAATAAAGGATATTGTTGCATGCTAAAAAAAATAAAATAAATAAATTTAAAAAAATAAAAACAAAGAAGAGAGAGTATTTATTATGTCTCACCTAAAGCACTATGTCCATCTGAGCATAAACTAAACCCTAGAATTTTATGATTCCATGATAATAAGTAGAGAATATCACAGATGAGTGTGGCATCTTTCCATTAATTTTTACATTTCTGAAAACATAGCATGTGAAAACTATTTTCATTCAGATATGATCACTTTTATCTTAAACTATGGGATGTATTAAAACTTCATAGAGTGAATATGTTAAATTATTTTCTACAGCCTGATTATATAAAGCTCCACTTATTTAAATTTTAAGTAAGCATTACATTATCATGAATTAAGCTTACTCTTCACATGCCAGATAAACTGTGTCCATTTGATATGACCAAAGGACTTCAAGAATTATGTTCCTTTCCATTTCTACTATACATAATTCCAAATATTGGTGGGGAAAAGACTGCCTTTTACCTATTAAGATGTGGGTTCCCTTTGTTTGTTTCTGATACTACCTTCCTTAATGGTTTTTGTATTTACTTATCTGATTGTATTCTATTTATTAGGTAAGTTTTATGCTTTATATATTTTATCTTAATTTTTAACATAGTTCTATAGGGATCATGATCACGGACAGCCAGCCAGCTAGGATTTGAATATGGAGGTAGTATACAATACTCCACATCCAATGATCTTGACTTATACTCTCTATCCCTCCTAAAATCCATATGGTATGATTATAGTGCCTAGGGCAATGCTGACATTATTGAAAACAATGACTGAGAATATATAGAATGATTCTCACCTTAGACCAGTCACCCATTCGCCACACATAGCATTTTGAATAATCCTCACAGTCCTCAGCTTCCCTGGGTCTAGTGGAAAGGACACACTTCTTTCTTGGGTTAGTACACCTCACGGTCCGATGACGTACGCCTTTGCCACACTTGACTGAGCACTGGAAGATAACATCAGAGAGTTTAAAGTTGGTGACTAGGAGAAACAGACTACAGATTAAATTATGTTAAGTACTGGTTTCTAATCATCTCACTTATGAGCCTGTCATCCATGTGAAAGCCAGGTAAAATAATAAAGAATAAGTATAATACCAGCTAAGTATGAATCAGAAGTCAGATGGAGCTTAAGGCAGGGTGCTAGATATAAATGATTTCAGGAATACTGAACCATTATTAGAGTGAGTAAAATAATAGGAATTATTTAAGAAAGATAAATAGTATGCAATTATCAAATATAAGTTACTAAAATTTGGTTGATATCGACTTTTTAATATAATCATGTAAGGAAATTCATTTTGTTTGTTAAGACTTACTCTTCTTTAGCCTGAGGACAATTTCTCACAGAATGTCATTTCTCAAAAGCGTTTCTTAAAGTTAGCATTGAGAAAATCTTAGCAAACATAAATAATTTATTTACATAATTATACACCCATAGAAATCATCATTCTAAACAGTTGTATGGACTTAGTTCAAAAATAGTTTCACTAATTTAAGTAATAATTAATGTATACTAGATGATGGTGACATAATAGATTAAAGCATATTACATATATCCTACCAATTTTTTCTAGGTATAATTTACTCTCTCATTTACATATCTCCTCTCTAATATAGAATATGCACAATGCATCTCTGGGGTATTTTCGTTCCTCTGATACTCATGTGACTCTTCCAGATTGAACTGATTCATTTCAATTAAACTATGATTTGGTATTCATTTTCAAAAGTATATATTATAATTGAAAAAGAATCTATCAAACAGCAAGATACAACCCAGAAAAGTAAGAGAACAGAAAGCTGGGATATGTGCTAATGTGCTTTTTTGAAGTGCTAGGGTTAGCTGAAAAACAGTTAGAAACCTTATCTTCTAAGCCAGTCTATCTTCATTTTCAAAAGACTGGCTATTTACTTTAACGTGGCATTTTTTATTTATGATTTTTGCATCTTATCTAATATGTTGAAATAAGTACACAGATGATTTTGCTTGAGTGTGTCCTTGCACATGTGTGTATTGAAGTTAGTGTGTTTGTGTGGGTACATGCACCCAGACACCTAAAATCCTAAAGAGCAGCCAGTAAATACAAGTAATGAGTGGTATCTATTATTATGCAAAGACATGCATCATGACAACAGAAAATAAGTCACTATGATTTAGCACAGAATACCCTTGTAGGTTACACACTACAAGCTATTTGGGGCTGGGTGGTGCAGTGAGCAAGACAGCCTTGGCTTTAAATCCCAGTTCTACTGCTTGGGTATGACTTGTTGTAGTCTATTTAGTTTGTCTGAGCTGTATTATCATCACTTATGAAATGGGAAGCACATTTATTGCATTGGTGATTAAATATAAACAGTCTACTAAATATGAAGTAAAAACACACTCCTTGCTCACACAAAATAATTGTTAAATTCTTTTCTTTATCCTGTCCCTTTTAAATGTTCACAGATATGCAATGAATCAAATGTATATTTTAATGTGTGCCCACTCAACAGTGTGCTCATAGCATAGAAATAAAAAAGCAGAATCCTAAAATGTAGATAAAATATACTCTTGGTTATGTTACAATATTCATAAATAGTATTAATATTTATAAAGAGAAAATATCTTTGTCTTTTTCTATGTTCAAAATTATTTGAATATATACATTTTATTAACAACAAAATTAATAGCTAGTATAGAAAAGTATTAACTGCCATTTAGAGAGATTCTGGACATTATCCAACCTGACCTTGTACAAGTTAAGAGTCAGAGAAGAAATAGGGAAGTAAATGGGGCATGTACGTACCTCAGACCATACTCCCGCCTCCCACACCGTCATACAGTCCTGGCCCTCGCAGCGCTGGGCAGAGGCAGGCTTAGGTCCAGTGCAGTCCCTTTCCCGAGCTCTAATCAGAGTTCCGTTGCTCAGTTGTTGGGTACAGGCCACTTGTCTACTCTGCATTCCTTTCCCACAAGTTCGTGAACAGGGAGTCCATTCTGTCATCATCCATCTAAAAGTAAAGCAAGAGTCACTGGAAACAAGTTAAAAGATATTTATCTACCATATATCTTGACATGTCTAGAGTTAGCGGAATGCTACATACTGACTTTATAACCCCCTTTTTAAAAAAACTAATGTGATAATTTTCTCCGAGATGCCCATTATATATATATATGACATCAAGTCAATAGAAAACATGAGTATCTATATATATATAGATATTCATATATATATAAAGTCACTCATATAAATACTCATATAAAGTCTTATTCTTAACAGAATTTCAAAGTATCTGTCAGACTCTGCCCATGTTATCATACAATTTACCTTTTACTGTCCACCACGTGGCCACACTAAGGTACCCTGTAAGTATAAAATTGCTAATATCCAGGAGTTATTCCTATTCTTTATATTTTGAATCTTTAGAATAGCCCTGTGGGTTAGGTAGCACAACTAATATGGCCATTTATGGAAACTGAGGCACACTGGTTTAGTAGCTTAGCAAAGGTCACAAGGTTGTGGAGCCAGAAATTGAATGAGCCTGTAGATTACCTCTTACCTGGGCAATCAATCACCAAGGCATTATGCTTATCACTGACAACAAGATTTCTGTCACTGGGCTCTATAATTCCAGACAGAGCTACATATGCTTTTTTAGGGCTAGCCACTGTCTAGCTGTAGTGTGATGGTAGATACTGAAGTGACAGACTAAGGGCTAAACTTAAAGTGATTCTATTTTACAGGATGTCAGGATTCCAATGTTACTCTTTGATTGCACTGATTTGGGCACCTGGCCAAAAATATGTATTTTAATACCTAGATGGAGATCTCTTTTCCACTGCCAATCATTAGGGTAGTGATATGTATCTAAAGTCAAATTGATTTTAATGAATTGGTACCTACTTGAAGGACTACTAATTTAAATATCTCCCCAAATTTATTTCAGGAAAAAACCAAGACCTATGTCAAAAGTGATTCCTAAAATTTGGTATTCATATGATTCTTGTAAATAAAAATTTTCTCTGTATTTCCCATAACTTGGACAATCTTATAGGGAGACCCAAACGAAACTCTCTGCACAATCCTATTTGAGCACAGGACATGGCAGTCAGACCTTGAGGTTAATTGTGGATACCTAACTAGTTAACTTAACTGATTATTTCATATTCTTGAAATAATACTTATCAGCTGTAAGTTTCTATTTTCTCATTTGGAAAAGGGTATATATTATTATATTTTGCAGTATATTTAAAATGATTTCTACTTATTCATATTTTTTTAGCATCATGTTCCACTCATTTGGAAACTAACCATGGCTTGCTTCCCAAACACTTTCTATTTTCAACTCATGACATTTGTTTACACAGGATCCTCTGCCTAGATCCTCGACAGCCAGTGCCAAGCCCCTTCCTCCTAGAATACTTTTCCATTCAATCAAAAGGGAAGAACCTTTGCTCTGACTTTTGTCACCTGACTTGTAGCAATCACATGACTCATTAGATATTTCCTAGGGAAGTGGAGCGGCTCAAAGACTACCGAAGGAATGTGGCCTTCTTTCCCTTTTTAGTATATTCATTTTTCAAAGGCATAGATCAATGCTTTCTTCTTTAAATTTATAACCCTTTTCACATAGTAGTTTTTCCTTAAACATTCCTTGAAATGAAATTTACATTTTACTCTGTTTTACAGAAATAACCTGTTATTCCCAATTTATCTAACCCCAGATATTCTTAGCAATGATCCACATTTTGAGGAGTCACATCTTACAGCCTAGTTTCTCATTTGTATGACTATTTAATATGAATGACTTTCTGCTTCTGTTTCAGAAAACGAAACAATTTCATGATAACATTTGTACTCTAGTACTAACTCTTAAAAGGTTTTTGTTTGCTGGTCTATCAAATATGATACAGACCTACCATTTTGCTTTGGAGTCCCCTAGTGGATTTTTCCTAAAGTGAATATCTTCCAAATTTTGTTTCGCTTCTGCTTCATATTTCTGTACAAGAATGTCCAGGAAATAGTCACAATTTAAATACATCTATATAACATTTTTCCGCCTATGGAACCCAAAGGCACTACTGGGTTCTTCTGTACTGAAAAGAAAAGTATTTGCAATTCTGTGCACTCTCATATTTTTTAAGTAGAATAAAATTTTGAGATCTTTAATATAATTATAAAAAGTTGATTTTTCCATTCCTTGTGAAAACTACTCAAAAAGAACTAAAATGTAACATATATTCTAATGAGAAAACATATCTTTGTATTTTAGAATTCATCTAATTTGAAATGATCCCATTTACTTATCTCTAAGAGGCCTTCTTACACAGCTATCTACCAGTGCATTAGAATCTATTTTACAATTGGCACAAAGAATGCCATCAGACAACTTGGTGACTTTTTAAATAAATGTAAAAGGAAAAGAGGACACTTTTTTACTGGGATGGAGGGAAAGGCAGGATAAACAAATGTTGTGCTTGGCCAGGAAGTCTTGGAAAGTTTTCCTGTGAAGATCCTTAATACTTGCCTATGTCTATTTCTTACTTTTCAATATTTTGAATAATCTCACTGACATCATTTCTTGGTGGTTCAAAATATACTGCCTCCCTTTTTAGTGGAAGGAAGATAATCTCTAACATTATCTAACAAAAAGGCTTCCAGTCTCCAGCTGCAAAATTTCTCACTGAGAAATGCATTGACCTTTTAAAATAATTCCTTTTACCAAGTGATTATTGAAGCGTTTTTTTTCCTCCAAGATAGCTGAGGTCAGTGAATGAACAATATTGGTACATATTATATACTAGGCTCCTTCACAGACCAAGTTAAGAACTGACAAATATGCTCTAGTCCTCAAATCGAGCTCAAAACTCCTGATGTATTAAAAAAATTTCATTTATCAAAATGGAAAAACTATATGATCTATAATACAAGTAGTGTTTTGAAATATTTGAATAAATTACTTAACATAGAATAATTTAGCATTTTAATATCTACTAAAGGGGATAGAGAGAAAAAGAGAATTTTTGGAAATAGTAATAACAAAAAGGTTCCAGGTTTTTAGAAAAGCTGACAGGGCAAAGTCTAAAAATGCTGCTTATATATCTGTTCAGCACTGAATGGGAAAAAACCCAAGGACCTGACTGTAAGCAACAATAATTCCCTAGGTCACCCTATCTGATGACTACGATGCATCATGAAAAAGGTTACTAGTCCACACATTTATGGACTTAGGCTGAAAAGCATACAGACAGGAAAGCGCAAAGTATACAACATTATTGAAGGTAAATTTATGTACTTTTCTGTTTTGTACATCTTTTTATATATCATTCGTCCCTTCTATTCTTTTAGAAGCATACACTTTCCTGGGATAAGATTGTTAGAGCAGGAATACAAAACACTCGGAAAGTTGATAATCAGCTTTCAATATCTAAAATACACTGACTCTACAGAGAAACAAGCCTTCAAATTTCAATTTTGTAGAGGAATAAAGTATTTTCCAAATCTTTTAAAAGTCCTCACTAACTTAGTATGATCCAGATCTGGAGGGCATAGTAATTGAGTTTTACAATAAGGCAGAAATAGAGGCAACTCAGGATGCAGTGCTAGGAAGAATGCAGGGAAAGAAAGGGGAATAGGGACATCCGGACTGGGCATTTGCTTGGATGACACCAATTCCCAAAGAGATTATTTATAATTAAAAAAAGTCCAGATATGGTTAATTGGCAACTTTGTTTCTCATTTTGTGTCCCCTATACTTTCTCATCGTGTTAGAGGGTCATGATGGTGATATCGGTTATAGAATGCTATAGAATCTTTGCATATGTGAGTTGTGGGTGGGTAGGTATAAATTCACCATGAATCCATTGTAGAAGCTATTGTGAAGAGGAGATCAACTGTTTGACTACCTAAGAACTCCCAACTATATGGCCTAACCCAACCTCAGCAAATTCCTGAGTGTAAGCACAAAGTAAATATGCCTGTCCCCATTATCTACAGGAATCAATCCAGCCTCCCTTGTTTTTGACATCCCATCCCTAAAAGTTTTTAGAACTTTTGACAGTAGGGCTGAGGCTAATCCAATCCAGCATCTTTATGTGAAAGCAGGTGGGTTTTCAGAAGCCCTGTGATGGTCAGTAGCCTTGCTGCTAGTCCTCTCCAAAATTATACTCAGGTTCTACTCATTTGTCTCTGCTTCATCTTCAGATAACCAAGGAATAGCTTCTTTCTTTCTATACCACTGTCAGCTGCTCAGCATTGCTGTTTTGTCCTCTACTCCTGAGTTTCTTGCCTGCTTTGTTGCTTAATACACATTGAGGAAAATCAGAAGGAACCAATGCAGTCATGGTTCAGAACTAGGCTCCAAATCAGAAATCCAGTGATCAGAGCTCAGGAAGTGTGTAATTTGCACTGAGAACTCTTGGAGAGGAAGTGAGGAATTAGCTTTAAGAACCAGAAAGATCACACACACGGTCTCTGTTGTTCTGTGGGGTGTGGGTCATGACCAGATTTATTTTGGTTTATATTACCCCTGGAAAATTCTAACACTTTATCTTGGAGAATTCAGGAATAAATAGATAAATTCAACCAAATAACCAGAATTTTTGGAGGAGACCTACATGTTATGAAATGATTTTAACTACTCCTCAACAACCACCATTCCTAATGCTACCCCTTACCACTGTTAAATGGTTGCTTTCATGCTGTAGAGCATAGTCAAAGGCTAGGTAGATCCTAGCCTTGTTTTCTTAGACTTTGCTTATTTACAGCTTTACATTTTGGCACATACCTCTTTGCAATGTTTTTGTTTAAGAAAATGTGATTTCAGTAATATTCTGTGTGTGTTTTAAAGGCCAGCCATTTAATGACCAAACAATGCTTTCATGATAGCTAGAATAGGATTACCTTGTTTGACATGGTTGCTCATTACACTTTCGAATCTGTGGCTCTGGTTTGGTTAAGTATTTGCATTTCTTGTTGTCCACAATGCTGATATTTTTGCTCATTATTTTTGTGCAGGACACTGTTGTCTTTCTTTCTCCTGAAAAGATCAAATAAACATATAAAAATGTTTTTATGGGCCTTTATGTAATGAATTTAGGAGGTGTTTATAGGCTTATTATACTTTTCAAAGCTATTTTAAACAAATTCTATGTTAGATCAATAAATATATTATTTATAATTTATGTAAAAAAATGTACCTCTATCCTTAAATAAGATGAATAAAAATTTTTCCTTTTTGGAAATTAAATGGCAAGTTTTATATACAAAGTGATCATGGCAACATAAGTTATTAATTGAAGATATTATTGTAAAGGATTGTAGTTATCTTTTAGCATTAAATAGTTGAGAGGAGTGTAGCTATCTTTTAGCATCAAATATTTGAAAGTTGTATTTGTATAAAACATTAGAAATCTAACCTTCCTAATGTGCTTTCCTGAAAGTACATAAACATGCATGCACATTTTATCATTTGGTTTGTATATCATCAGTGCTTTATAATGAGATTTGGAAAGTATGCTTATTTTGAGTATAACTCAGACTTATTCTTATCACCTCCGGTAAAGACTCCAAGAATTCTAGAGAGCTTTACTCCAAATGATTGTTATCTTCCCTAAGACTCTTACTGTCTTTCATCAGATTTTAGAAAACTGCCTCACTTTCTCTGGTATGATAAAGTCTGGTTATAGGAGGTAAAAATGACAATTTGTATGCTATTTTTATTTTCCTTATAGCTCTGTAAGCACACTTCCTTGATAAGATTTTATTATTCTTCTTACACTTAGAGTCTAGTAAATATGTGCTTATTTCTGCTTCCTTTATACAAGTCTCATGTATAAATTCTTTGTGAGTAAAAAAAAATCTGTATAAGATTCAATAATCTATTTTAAACTGTTTAACATTATAAAATAATTAAAGCCAACAGTTATAGAGTTAGAGGCATTAAGAAGACATCACAATCTTCTGGGTCACTACTGAGAAACCTCAGTTAGTGTCTTATTGCTGCATGATAGTTAAGAAGTTCAGCACATTCATGCTGGTCCTGCCAAACATGAAAGACTAGTTGGTAGCAGAGAGGTCATTCTGTCATTTAACTAACAGAAAGAGAAACTAGCATCAGGAATGAGGAAAGAAAAGATGTAGAGAGAGAGGTACTTTAAATAATTCTGGAAAACTTTTTACTTTGGTTTGAATGAAGTACAGGAAGGGACAATGAGGTGGCCAAGTAGAAGGCCAAAGAACAGCTATGGGTCTGGGATCTTTCCTTAATTGCCCTCAACAATTCTAAGCATAATCCCACTATAATTTGTCATATAAAAACATACATCTAAATATATATGTAGATTAAATAACAATTATATCTGTGACTATTGCATATCATGCTATTAAAAATCATTTAGACTTTCTGTTTCATCTTCTAACAGAGGTAGCACAATGCTGGCCAAGTTATTTTGGGGGAGGAATTCCAGAGAATTGGTGTAATGCAGTTATTCTATGGGAGTTCAATACAGACAACAGAGTGTCAGGAAGGTAGCAGGCCTTTTCCTTCCCTAAAGAGGGAGGACCCTATGGCAATCAAGAAGTATGCACCAGTGTCAGCAACGCAAAGGGTCTTCCGCTGGACATCTAACTGTGGGTTAAGTTGTACCCCTCAAGACTTGAATTAGGAAAAAATTATGGTCTCTATGTAGATGAATTAGCAAATAGTACTTCCCCACACAGAGGCAGCAAGCTGCAGGGCTTGGTGAATGGAGAATGGGCTGGACTGTAGTCCCCTTGGCCCAGGACTTTGTGCAGTACACAAAAAATACACACACTGCTGTCCTCTCACCAGACTTGTGCAGCTCATGCAGCAAGCGACCTGATAATAACTTGTAAATAAAAAGGTAACCTTTTTGGTAGGTCAAGAAGGGTGAGGCATGGCATTAGACTTAATCAGAATAGTACTAAATACCCAGCAACTTCAAATATTTTTCAAATAAACTCTGGAGAAGCAAAAACTTATTATGCTCACTTTTTCCCATTGAGAAAACAAGCCTCACAAGGTAGAAGCTACCGAAATGTAAAAAATTGGGACAGATTTTTGGTCAGCTTCCTCCTTAGTTTCCTATGCTTTAGAGGCTTCTTTATGACCTGTTGCTTATAGCAAATAGCATTATGCATATTTTGTATAATGCTAGCATATGTATAATTTCTACATTATTATGATGCATAACTATAAGTAGGATTAAAACATTACTTTTGTGAAATATAAATGTTAATTTAAAAATCTAATTTGAAGCCTTCATTGACACTTTTTTACAGGTAGATGTAGTTGCCTAAACTCATTTAAATGATGGCATTTTGCCAATATAACACAAAAAGATGATGAAAAGTCATTATTCAAACAGGTTTTGCTCAACATATTTATGTAGTTACAAAATATATAACTCAGGGCTGATTTTAATGCTTTCTTTTTCATCAAAAAGTATTTTTAGTTATGTTAGCCCAAAGCTAACATATTTAGATATTGACAAAGAATTTTAAGTATTGGCATATCAAAAGGTACATAGCTATTGGAACCATTTTAGGGGCACCTTAGTGGTGCTCTAAGAAAGTATGTAGTTGTATAAGTATGAATTGGGACATTTCCGCTTCATTGTAAGCAAGGGCACTCAAGCTTTGTGACGGTTAGAGAAGCTTAGCTCTATTTATTTTATTTCATTGAAAAAAAAAACAATAGAATTAGAGAAAAAACTGTATTGCTCAACTACACATACATTATGCTTGTGAAAATACAACTGAGATCTTAAATCCATAAGGAAATGTTATTGTTTGAGGTTTTCATTTATATAATTTTATGACTAGCCAACACAGGAAATTTCCATTCTAGCATCTAATAGCTGTAGCTACAATGCATCCAATACTGTGGAACCTAGGGATGAACAGAAAGCGATCACTAACTGGCTTTTTGCCTGAACCATGAGAGCTGTAGGCTGTTGACAGAGTATTACTTGCCATATGGCGATTAACTTCACCTCTGGGTCATTCCCATAAAAACAGTCTTGGGGAAATTAGTTTGGATGTTTTGAATGCAATTATAAATAAAATAAAATAACCATTATGCATTCCACTCTAACAAATGGTAAAATCTGAATATGATGAATAAATTTTATTGCTAAATTTTTGTTCTTTGAAAATTTAACAAAGAGTACACATTTTATTAAGTGAGCCTTCTTTCCCAGTCTCACAGATAGGCTGATATGTTTTCTATGCTCTGTATTTTACACATAAAATGAATATTTTTAAATAAAATAATATCCTATCCAGTTAGATCACAACTCTAAAATTTGCATCATGCATACTGAAACAAATTTCTGGGGGTGGATCTCGTGTTTCAATATGCATAACTGAAATTCTCTATATTATTGAACATTTCAAATTTTTATATTAAATTTTGAGACTCTATAAGGCAGAGAATATATATAGTTATATTTATATATAGTATATATTTTATATATATATGTGGAGAGAGACAGAGAGAGAGAGAGAGAGAGAGTACGAGTCTTTATAATGTTCTTAAAACATTTTACATATTTATTTTATACCCTGAGATTTTGCCAAAGTCCTTCATCAGTGCAAGGAGGTTTTTAATAGATTCCCTTGGATTTTCAAGGTATAGAATCATGTTGTCTGAAAAGAGTGATAACTTAACTTCCTCTTTTCCTATTTGGATACCCCTGATTTCCTTCTCTTGTCTGACTGCTCTAGCTAGAAATTCCAATACTATGTTGAACGGGAGGGGAGAGAGTGGATATCTTTGCCTTGTTTTGGTTTTCAGGGGATATGGTTCCAATTTCTGTCTGTTTAGCAGTGTGTTGGCTATAGGTTTCTCACAGATGGCTCTTACAATTTTGAGGTATGTTCCATCAATGCCTAGATATTCAAGGGTTTTTATCAAGAAGGGGTGCTGGATTTTATCAAAAGCTGTTTCCGCATCTAATAATGTAATCATGTGGTTTTGTCTTTACATCTGTTGATGTATTAATTACGTTTATGGTCTTGCAGATGTTGAACCAGCCCTGTATCCTGGGGATGAAGCCTACTTGGTCATGGTGGATGATTCTGGAGATGTATTGTTGAATCCGGTTTGCTAGAATCTTGTTGAGAATTTTAGCATCTATGTTCATCAAGGATATTGGCCTGTAGTTCTCTTTCTTTGTTGGATCTTTAACCGCTTTGGGTATCAATGTGATGTCGGCTTCCTGATTGTCTGCTATACTTTCAGTAGGAGTGGTATCAGCTCTTCCGGGTATGTTTTGTACAATTCTGCTGGAAAGCCATCTGGTCCAAGACTTTTTTTTGTAGGTAATTTTCTTATGACACAGTCGATTTCCCGGGTTGTTATTGGTTTATCTAGGGTCTTGATATCTTCTCGTTTCAATGTGGGGAGGTTGTGTGATATAAGAAAGTCCTCCATTTCATTTAGGTTTTTGTGTTTGTTTCCATACAGGTATACATAGTAACCTCTTTGGTAAAGTCTCAGGGTTTAAAATAAATGTGAAAAAGATAGTTGCATTACTACACACCAACATTAAATAAACAGAAACCCCAACAAAAAGCACAATCTCATTCACAATAGCCACCAGAAAAATGAAATACCTTGGAATCTTCCTAACCAGAGACGTGAAAAACCTTTACAACAAAAACTACAAAACACTGCTAAAAAAAAAGCCCCCCAGAAAACAAAGATGACACAAACAAATGGAGAAATATTCTATGCTCATGGATTAGAATAATCAGCATTGTTAAGATGTCCATTCTACCCAAGGCAATCTACAGATTTAATGGAACAGCTATTAAATTACCAGCAGCATTCTTCTCAGACCTGGAATGACAATACAGAAACTCATATGGAAACATAACGACCATGAATAGCCAAAACAATTCTCAGCAAAAAAACCCAAGTGGGAGGTATAACACTCCCAGACTATAAACTTTATTATAAAGCTACAATAATCAAAACAGCCAACAAGACAGCCTATTCTTATACTGGTATTCATACAAGAACAGGCATATAGACCAATGAAGCAGGATAGAGATTCCAGAAGCAAAACTTTAATTTCTCAACCAGCTCATCTTCGACAAAGCCTCCACCAACAACCACTGGGGAGAGGAGAACCTATTCAGTAAATAGTGTTGGGAAAACTGACTACCACATGCAGAAGATTACAAGACCCCTACCTATCACCATACACAAAAGTCAACTCTAAATGGATCAAAGACATAAATGTAAAACCTAAAATGATAAGAACCTTAGAAAATGCAGGAGACACCCTTATGGAAATTGGAACTGGCAAACAATTCCTGATCAAAACCCCAAGTGCCCATACCATAAGAGATAAGATAGACAAGTGGGACCTCATCAAACTGACAAGCTTCCGCTAAGCCAAAGAAACCATCAAGAGAGCAGAGAGACAGCCCACAGACTGGGAAAAAATATTTGCTAACTGTATTTCTGACAAAGGCCTAACATCTAGGATCTACAAGGAACCTAAACATGCCCAAAAGAAAAAAAAAACAGCCCCATTACAAAGTGGGCAAAAGATATGAATAGACACTTTTCAAAAGAAGACATACGAGCAGCCAACAGATACATGAAAAGATGCTCAGCCTCACTAGTCATCAAAGAAATGTAAATTAAAACCACACTGAAATATCATCTAACTCCAGGTAGGATGGCCGTCACCAATAACTTACAAAATAACAGATGCTGAAGAAGATGCAGGAAAAAGGAAACACTTCTACACTGTTGGTGGGAGTTTAAACTAGTACAGCTTTGGTGGAAAACAGTTTGGAAATTTCTAAAAGGTCTAAAAATCAACTTTCCATATGACCCTGCAATCCCTCAACAGTAATATACTCAGAGGAACTCAATCACTCTATGAAAAAGGTACCTGCACACAGGTTTACTGCAGCATTGTTCACAATAGCAAAAACATGGAACCAACTGTGCTGCCCAATGAAAGAGGACTGGATAAAAAAAGGTGGTACATATACACAATGGAAATATTAAACAGCCATAAATAAGGATTAAAATTATGAATTTCACAGCAACTTGGATGGACTTAGGGTCTATAATACTGAGTGATCAATCACAGAAACAAAGAACTAAGTATCACATGTTCTCACTCATAAGTGGACCTTAAATAATTATCATAATACTATAAGAAAAGGATTGTCAGTAGTGGGAAATTGCCAGGGGGTGGTGGGATTGGCAGTAGTAGGATTCTGCTGGGAGAGGGGAGGCACACCTCATCAACAAGGGTACCTGCATAATGAACATTTGTATACTTAACCCTGAATTGTATCCCACATCTTTAAAATAAAAAAAACATTTTTATTTACTAATTTTCTATTGAAATAACAATGGCCAGTAGGCATGAGAACCAAAAGTAAATACACTTTCATGAGGATGAAGGATTTTTCTCTGAGCACATCTTAAAATGCATACATTTAACTTGAACAACTTCCAAAATCATGTCATACCATTGTCTTCTTGGCTATTCTTTTTTACATCTTTACATGTCTATAAAATATTATTCCCTCCAGATTTGGGCTTAGTGTTAAAACTATTTCATTTTTTCTATTTTAATGAAAAAAAACTTATTTTGCATTGTTTACAATAACAAATATATAATCTAATCTTGATCTTACCATTTCCATGCTTACAAATATTCTAATGGAATCCCATAACTTTCAAGTTAAATTTAAGTTGACTGCTAGCATAACACTCAAGAGCCATTATGAACTGAGTTTCTTTCTGCTGTTCTGATCAAATCTTTTCCCACTCCTCAATTCTCTTATTTCACACTGTAGTAATAAACAATCTCACTAACCCAAGCGCCTTTGCACCTATGCATATCTCTGGAAGGCTTTTAATAACTCCCTTTGTTACTCTGTGTGGTGATCTTATTATTATCTGGCCCCTACTAGGTGAACTGTGAGTTCTCTGAAAGCAGGAAGCATTCATCTTTGAACAACCTAGCAATAGCAGGTACACAGTAAGTACTTTCTGTACTGTGATGTCCACCTCAACATCACATTTCCTAAAATGGTGAAGAAATCATTTGCAAACTAAAAGACCAGTTATGGGGAATATTTATGTATGGCAAATCCAGTTTATGGCCTATCACTTATGTATTAAAAATCAAGTTTATAAAGAGTTTATGTTAATATAAAATGTTTTTTTCTATTAAGAAAATACAAAATTGTAACAAATATTATAGAAAAAAATAATGCAGAGAAAAAATGGAGAATAAACATATTCTGGTGCATTTTCTTTGACAAGTAATTATTATTTTGGCACATGCAAAGTACCTTCAAAATGTAAAAAACAAAACAAACCACAATCTCAAAAAGATTCTTTCCTGTTAAATATATTCTAGAGGGTTTGAAAAGGTATAAGCATTTGTATACTGAGATATTGTCCTCAACTTGGACCCAAAGATTCTTTATGATCCGGATATGGACAAGAAAAGCTGCGTCTAGAAGATCTCACAATGCTAAGGAAACAACATTCATAAGCTAGATGAACTTGGGCTGATGTGAAAAATGTGAAATGTTGGCTCATTTTTTTCTTCAAATTGGTTCTCTTGAGAATTTCCTCAGAGCATGTTTAACTCTTCATTTGTTTCAAAAGGGTTATTGAATTTTTGGCTTCCCATTCTTTCTTGTTTCTTGAATCTATCCGCTAGATCAAAACAAATCCTAGAGTAATACCGACTCTTTAGTGCTGACTCTACATACAAGGCTCAGATATTTTGAATAATACACCTTTAATGCTTTGAAGACCAAGAGCATTTAAAACAGGTCTTTAACGTCAAAAAGAACTTCCTAGCAAATTGATCCGCACTTCTGAGGTGCCAAAATAAATTCAAAACATTCCTTCAAATATTTTTAGAAATTTTAGAACTTTAATGCAAAATAAACATTTATTTCACAAATATATTTTAAGCTGTTTGAAAATAAAGGACTAGTTTCAATGGCTGATGCTATGATATATTAATTCAAGTCTAAAATTATCATTAGACTCTAAAAAGACTGTGATGAAAAGTATATGACATCTCCTGTATGTCAAAAAAATTTCTTGAGATCACTTGCCTTTATTAGATATTTTAAGATAATATTCCTTTCAAAAGAGAGAATTTTCATATCTTATAATAGCTGGCATTAATAAATTGACACAATAATAAACAATAAATTAATATAAACAAATACAAAAATATAAAAATAATAAATAAATGCAATATATTTAGTTTAAGTTATAATTTTAAAACTTAATTTGAGATTCTGATATAAAAGATCAATAAAGTAAAAATTAGCTAGACAACACAAAGTATCTTAAAAAAAAACTCTCCCACTTATTACAGTTCTGACAATTTAATAACTTACAATAGATTTAGAAAAATAGCTTATCTCAAACTTTGAAATTTTAAGCTGCCCTGTGATACTTTATTTGCTCTCAGTTAACATATTTCTGTAAAATAGAATAGTGCCATTATTATTCCTCTTTGCTGTTGAAGATAAGTTTTGCATGAATCTGTTTCTAATATTCTGTGCTTTGAACTTACTCTCATTTAATTCATGAAAATGCTGAGAGATTACAAAGCTCTTTCTGGCTATAAAATGGATGATATGAAGTCAGAAATGATGCGATTCTTGAAATCCTGTCCATCCACTTTATTTATGAACTGCAAAGGAAAATAATATCCAAAAGCCCAGAAATATTTTGGCATTGAAATGAATATGTGCCCTATTAACACAGGCAGAGATAATTGAAAACTGTTGACTAAACACAATGGAACAGAGTTGGAAAAGAAGGTCTATTCAAGCACAAATCGTATAAAACTTACATATTATTAGTGTGATTGTTTTATAAAACCGGTCATTTGAAATAAAAATAAGAACATATCTAAATTCTTATTTAACACAATATTAGAAAACATCATTTTGAATCACAAAAAGCCTAAATCATCTCTATGTTGTGGAAAGAAACATTAAGCCTTCTGTGCTGCTTTTGAAGCCAGCACAATGAGGAAGAAAGACTGGATTCTAACCCTGGTTCCACACCTAATGGGCCGTGTCACGCTGGGAAGTCACTTAATCTTTATGCCCTTCAATTTCCTCATATTGATAATTAAGTCATAATTTAAAATATGTAATATTCCATCTGACTCTGAAACTAGAATAGTTTATAGTCAACTAATATTTCTTAAGGCCGAGCAACTGGAAAAACATATTTTAAGAAGTAATGTGATTTGGGGGAAAAAAAACTTTTAATGCTAAACAATTTGCTTTTTCAAATTGAAGACTGACAAGTTCTGTATGTTTAACTTCTGATGCAGCCTCTATTAGACCACAATTGCAGAAGAAGGGGGAAAATGAAGATAAAATTCACTGGGCAAACATTTTCTTGCCTAGAGTTCTAAATGTCAATAGGTTTTAATTTAAACCGCCTTTCAGAGCTATAAGGTAAACCATCAGCCTCTCCGTCACTTCTTTCCCCCATAGCCCACCACTACCAAGGGATGGGGCCTCATCAGTGGGATTGAAGACATGACTGAAAATCTTATCTGAATTATGTAAAAGAGAGAATTGTAGCTGTGTATAATTTCATTTTGAATGTGTTTGCTTCTATTTGTATTTTTTTTTTTTGGATACAGGATGTGAGCCAGAGCCCCTAAATGCAATGGGCCCTGGCATCAGTGAAGGAGGGTAGAGCAGAGGAAACAGGAATTTGGGTGCTTAAGGAGGTGTCAGGAGGAGAGGATGGGAGGATAGAGGAGTTCAAGGTAGTACATGACAATAATGGGACCCCAAACATGGCCACTGAAAAGTTCCTTGTGGCCAGAATCACCGATAATATATTTTTAAATTAAAAAAATGATTTGAAAACTTTTCAGTGTAATTACCCTGTATCCTTGGGTCGAAGTACATTCTGGATAACCTTATTCTTCCTCTGTCTTCGATGTTTCCTTTGCTCTGGTGGCCTGAGAAGGCCATGTGCTCCCGCCAGGTGAGAACCCTGAAGCTCTTGAGTGCTCTGGCCAATGCCACACCTTCACAGCCTCTGCTCCTTGAATGTTTCTGGCACGTTCTTTCTCATGAGGACACAATTTCTTGCTTTCTCTGCAGCCTTCACCAGTATGTTTTTCTCATGCCCCAGTAACAAGTGGTGTGTGTGTTCATGCTCCTCACTGCTACTAACCAGATCCTTCTCCCTTCCTTCTTTTTAACCCTCCAGCTTTGAATCAGACTATGCACCACATGACTCTTCTTGTAGTTAGGAACTTCTAGGCCACACACTGTCTTTAAGATTTTAGCTCCCGGTTTATTGTTGGTTTTCTAACACTGCTTCTTGCACAATTCTTAAAATTGCAATATCTATTTGAATGATTCTTCCAAACCAGGTTCTCTCAGTTCCTGGCCACCTTCCTTCCCAGAGCACTGAAATAATATACTGTTGATACATGTGGATATAATTTCAAGTTGGAAGTCTCATGACCTGACATCTTATCTTGGCCTTACTACTAACTGGTTCTATGAGTAACAACCATCTATTTAATCCACAGGACACAACTGTCTTACTGGTACAATAAAGGAGTAGGATTAAGTGATTTCTTAGTCTCACATTTTATGCTGAACTAATTTTTACTCTTTTGCCTCTTCAACCTCTAATATAAAAACAAGAAACTTAAAAAAAAAAAAAAAACTTTGAGCACAGTTTCAGAATGCTTCTTATTTACTGAAAATAGTGGCACACTCTTAAAAAACAGCAAACTAAAGGAATTGGGGAATTAATTTACTTTTTTCACACATTCTGCATAGTGTTGGCCCTCAGTATCCATGGGTTTTGCAACTATGGATTTAACCAAACTTGAATCAAAACCCTTGGATACGAAAGGCAGACTGTGGGTATTTTCCATCCCATCGTTGGTTAAATTGTGGATTTGGAACCCATAGATACAGGGGGCTGACTGGGCTGCACCATTTTGTATTGGGAACTTGAGCATCAGCAAATTTTGGTATCCATGGGAGGTCCTGAATAACGAGAGCCTACTATATGCAGCATAAGCATGCAAACAACATAGAAGCAAATTAAATACTGCTCTGTCAAAGAACCCTTACATTCAATTCAGGTCTGCAATTCTTGTGGGCAAGTGTATTTTGGAATTTAGAACTTTTAAGATCTTACAGAAGCAACATAGTACATAAGTACGACAGAACAACTTGAATGGTGTCGAGGGAAGTCCCTGTAAACAAATACATTAATATTTATGCAATGCAATGTTATCATATCAAGTGAGATATGTAACAACTCTAAATAGCTTTTATTCAGTTCAAGTCAGATTTGCCCACAAAGTAGTTCAGGTGTTTAGCCACTAAACATGCCATGCAAAACTTTCATTTCTAATCCTTTATAAATTTTGGAATTGTAGATCAGGGATTTTGGATCTGTCTTACTTATCAAAGATTATCAGAAAACAACATATGTTTTAGAAAGATAAATACTTAAAAATCCTTCACCTCCTCCACACGTGGCATCACAATCTTCCCAGCCTGTGTGTGTCCACATGAAGAGGGGCTCAGGGGCCTTAGAACTCTGGTTCTCTGGAAGAGGGTCTGATGGGATTGTGTATTCATAGTGAAGGCCATAATTCTGATCCTGAAACAGGAGCACCTAAGTATATAAAAGTGATCAAGGCAGATGGGTCAACCTGGAGCACATTCAATATGAAGCACAAAACTAAGGATACTGACACCTTAAAATGCTTATTACATGATGTGCATGTGGTTTTGTTGTTGATACATGCTTCTTTAATGCACAGTAGAAATGTGACATTACTTTTAAATGTTGATACTGTCATGCTTTTACAAAGATTGGAGCTTCATACTTACCCCTGCACTGAAGACATAACAGAGAAAATTTATTTGAATAAGGTCAGAGATACCAAATCATTTTCTTTCAATTTGATGGACTAAATCATTTTCCAAAGCATAGCACAAAGTTGACTTTAGTGGGGGAAGGTGGGGAGGAGTGGTACAGAAATATGTGTCCTATCTAATGTCAAGATATGACCCACAATCTAATATCAAATGTAGACTTTCCATTCTTTTCATATAAAAAGGAAAGATGGACTGGAAGTCCTGAGTCAACATTGGAAGAACACAGAAGACTCTGCAGATCACTGTATTCCATAAAGGCAGAGAATTTCTAAGCCAACTGGAAGACAAGAATTTCACTCTAGCTGTGCTTAAAGTTAACCTTTAATTTTGGCAATGTTACTGATTTCCTATTTGTAGTAAATATTGTTTCCTCTGAAATTAAATTTACGTAAAAATAACTTTTAAATAATATTAATTTAAAAACTAAAGTTATGTACATATGTGTAAATTATTCAATAAACCATAAAGTATATAAGAATGACTGAATTTTGAACTACACTGGATTAAACTATAAGCAGGGACCATGTCTGTTTTGTTCTGTACTGGTACTCAGTACCAGGTTCAGAACTGGATCACCATGGGCACTTACATGTGTGTGTGTGTGTGCATATGTGTGTGTGTGTATGTGTGAGTGTATACATATACATATTCTCTTTCATATATATTATATATGAAAGTATATATTTTCAAATGAAAGAGTGATTAAGAAATATGTTTCTTTATACAGCCATTTAAATAAAAGGTGTCAAACAGTTCCATGAAATATATCACTTCTATGAATCTGAGGACTATGGAAAGAGTCTACATAACACAATGTGATATATAAATATCATAACTAAAATTTTAAATTGTACCAAATTATTAAAACATTGTGTAATATTTAGTCTGTATCAAGGTATTTATTATGATAGGAAATACAGATTAACACTCCAATGGAAAATATTTAAATTAGCTCAAGGTTAAGATTCTGAACATTTTTATCATATTTTCTTATTCTTCTCAAGGTTTTATTCAACTTATCAACAGAACGACTAAAATATTTTGATGTGTGGATTGGAAAACTAGTGAGTTGACTTTATGAACAACTATATTAATAACAAAATAAGAGTTTTTCAGTTCACAAATGTATAACATACAAGGTACTAATTATAAGTACACCACAGTGTTTATATTAGCTTAAGTATCTCATTTGATGTTGCCAATTTGTTATAAGTGGCTTTCAGCCTAATGAGTTGAAAGAGAGAGAACTTAAATGTGTTTCTGAAAAATGGCATACCATGTTTATGGCTATAGCTAGACGGTTACATAGTTTTCAAATTGATGAAATGAACATATAATTAACAACTATTTGCCAACTAATTTAATATACATGTATCTATTTTTCCAAATAAGCTACCTTTTCATTGATAGAACTTTAGGTTGTCCTTGAATATCTAATGCCATTTAAAATAGAGGCATTGGCCACAAAACCATTAGCTCTTTCTTAAATCATTTGAATTTGGCAGTATTCTTTGCAGAAAGGAAAGTGTGACCACACTACAGTTGAGGAGCACATACTGAAGCATGGCAGCTGAAGAGATTGCCTTTCAAAACTCAGTACCAGCATTCAATCTGTAATAGTCATTAAAGAAAAGTATCTTAGAAGTGCAGTTTCCCTTGGATTACTGAATAAATCCAGGTCACACAGATGCCTTCTTTTAGGCATAGTTCACTGACTTTAATTATGCTTCATGCTTCCAGGAAAAACTTTGGTAATTACCAGACAGATTAAGGATTCTGCAGCTAGGAAACTACCTCTGCCCAACACCGAGATTTCACATATACTGTTTTAAGATTTTTGAAGTAAAAGCTTAGAATTAAAGTCTTGGTATTATTCTATAAAATAAAATAAAATAAGATAAAGCAGGTTACACTTATATAAGGCAGGCAGCATGAGAGCATTTTATACAACACAATCATTAAAAATATGTTTGCTGTTGAGAATGCTGTTATCAGAAGTGACTTGATTATGGAATGAACCAGATATTATTCACGCAATGTTTGTTCAGTCATTTTGTTTTCTCTCTCTGGAAGGCATATGGCATAACATGAAATTTCCAACTAAAATTAAATAAAAAGAGTCAAATGAATTTTGGAGAGATGCACACAACAATTACTCAAAATATACACGTATTTATGATTCAAGGCAGACTGGTATAAAGAACTTGGATCTAAGCTTTATACCAGAGAGGTAGCAGAGAAGAGTGATTAACACCTGGTTTATTCACAGCTAAATAACATATAGGACAACACTGTGCATATTGCTTAACTTTTCTCACAATTCTTTTTAATCTGCAAAATAGAGCAACAATTATATTATTCAGAATTATTGTGAGGATTAAATGCTGTAATGAACATAAAGCACTTTTGAATAAGGTCTGATTTTTTTAGTGCTCAATGAATGGTGAGTATTATTATTATTAAGATGTGGAATAGAAGGTACATACACCATTCACTCTGCTACCTTTATTATGTTATTAAAGCATATCAATTGCGGTTATACAAAACTTTGTAATTTAAATTGTGGTTTCTGGGCCAGTCACAGTAGCATCAGGTGGGAGCTAGTTAGAAATGAAAATCTCAGTTCCCCTGCCAAATCAAATGAATGAGAATATGTATTTTAGCAAGAACCCCAGGTAATCTGCAGGAAAAACAAATGGGCCAATACGTGTACCTCTGGCTCCTAGACTAGCAACACACATGTCTCCAATTGAAGATAAATTCAACTTAAATCGTGTGGCGATATTAAATAATGTGGCACACCATGCTCCAAATAAACAGTCAACTGATTGTGGTTTAGAGTTGTTTTAAGTGTAGAGTTGAGGAGGTGTTGAAGTGTCTGAATTTTAAGCTTCTTTTTACCATTAAGATAGAAAACTCGCAGCAGCTGTGTAGTCAGCGCTGTGGTTCCTATGACATCAGGACTAATGGCCATAATCAAGGTTGAAAGGGGCACGTGGACTTGCCACAAGTCTGGATAAAGTTCCATCATCCCGATTCTTTCCCTCCAAACTCTTTACCACGCATATCTAATCTTTTACTATATGGTAAAGAAAATTATCATCCCAAACATTCAAGTTTTCATAATTCTTTACAGAAATCCATTAACCTGACAAGAAAATATAATGGGGTAATTGGTAGCACTGTTAGATATATTTATCAGATTCTTCCCCCAAGCAGAATAACATCTTATCAAAGGCCTTTTACGCAGATTAAGACAATGCCCATTTTATTGATGTATGAAATGCTATGATTTTTCATATTGTATCACTTTCTTTACAGACATCCACTGTGGTTAGTAAATGTATGCTTTCAGGAAAAAGGGGTTTCTTAGCATTTCCTGGCAATTCATCTATACTTTGAGTCTGAGAATTCCCGAAAACATTTTGTTCTTCTTGTAATAATTGCTATTTTTAGAAATCATGATTGAAAACACATTTGTTAAAACTCTAAAAACTCACTTTTAAAATAATTTTAAACATCTATCTGACAATTCAAATTAGGAAATAAGATTAGAGAAGGCACAATAGGAATGCCCTTTGCCATGGGAAGTTGATCATGCAATGTTATAAATTCATTCCCTCATACCAGGAGATGTAAAGGTGCTGTAGTAGGACCTTTGGCAGAGATCTTTTCCCACAGGCCTCGTCTTATATAATGAACGGTAGTTCCTGCTAAATTGAATGCTCCAGAATGTTCAATCTTCCAGTCACTATTAATAGACTGTTTGCCAGCATCTCGGAGAGCTATAAAGAAGTTCAAAAATATAATGAGTATTTACAAGTTAGTATAATTGATCAACATCCACTTCAAATTATTTAATTAAATGCATTATGTTCATTTCTAAACAAATGGGTCAACATTCTGATGTGAAACTTGAGGCATTTCTTTTTAGGAGATGTCCACAGTCATGGCAAAGGTCACAAGCTCTTCTGTCCTGAAGCTGTCTACCACTACACAGTCACTTTTATCTTTGCCTCCTCCAACTTCCTTGGACACTTGATATCTGTACCCCTTATTTTGCCTGTAGTCATTTATTATTTAACACATGCTTACATTAAAGCTATGTGTATCTGTCGCATCTATCCAGTAATCCTAGGAGTACTGTGAAGGCTTGTACTAAGTATTATACTTTCTCTGTTATCTCCTATGCCCATCTAGAAAAGTATGTGATTAAAGAAAAGTCACCCAATAGCACAGTAATGAACAGATCAAAAAGGCGAGGTTATATACATTACAAAACAATTCAAGGATAATATGTTGGTTTTTAAAAACAGACTCAGAACTTTTAAAATACTTCTCATTTGTGATTTGCTGAGACCAGAAATGAAAGATAATTGCTACTACTCACTCATAAACAGCCGTCATTCATATGAGACCTTTTTTTTGGTTTATATATTTTTTTTCCTTCTTTCTTTTTTGAGCTGATCTTCATTACCATTTAAATAAGATTCATGACAGAGAAGTGAGATGTCATGGTTACCACTTTAAATTAAAGATTTCTTTATTTTACTCCAAACTATTTTATTTTTATTTAAACTTTTAGACTTTCCCATATAACTTTATTCTTTTTTCAAAAGACATGTACATGAAGATTCATTGAAGGCTTTTAGGCCAATTATATAAAAAATATTTTGATAACTTAAGCCAATAAATCCTAGCAGTTATTAATTAACCTATCCATTAACTGGATGTTTGAATATTTTCAAGTTTTTATATTGTACGTGATGCTTAAATAAATATACTGACCACTAATTATATGTATATCTGAATAGTTCCCTTGAATAAATATCCAGATTTGAAATTACAGAAGCAAAAAAATTGAATAAAGATTTTGAAAAACAGTTTCAAAATAATTTTCATAAAGTTTGCATCAATTTATTCTCTCATAACAATGACTGAGAGTGCTCATTTCTGAACACATCCTTAGAAGTAACTTCCTCTGATATAATATTTAATTATGATTGAATAATTACTTAACAAATATCAGCTATAATTCAGGCAACACTCAAAGTTCTGGAACTCCAAAATGAACAACATAGATATGTTCTGGTCTCATGGAATTTAAAATCTACCTGGAGAACCAGAAATTTTAAAATTATATAAGTAACTAACCATATAACAAGTTGACACTTGTATGGGAGGACTCAAGAATGGCTTGTCTGAGGTACGTTGTTTACTGAGGAAGTTGGCTAGGGGAAACAGGGAAGAAGAGAAAGAGAATTCAAGACCAAGACCATAAATGGAAAGGTCTTAAAAGCTCATTTCAGCTTGACCAGGATCTAGAGACTAGTGTGCATAAAGCCAAACGTGCTGAAGTAGATTAGGAAGAGAAAAGGCTGGAGACAAGGAATAGACAGACATTATAAGCCTTGCCAATATTTTGAGGGTTTTCCTCAGGAAAAAAAAAATGTAAAAGTTTAAAATACTTTGAAAACTATTATGCAGTTTGATAGGTGTAAGGTAAACTTAGACTGAAAGTTTGGCTATAACACCAACACAGTAGTCTAACTAAAAGTAATGGTGGCTTGGATAAAGGGAGTGGAGAAAAAGATCAAGATATACTTAGGAGCAGAACTAACAGAATATGGCAATGATTTGGTTGTCCTGGTGAAAGGAAGTGTCAAGTATGATGCCAGTGATGAGAAAACAGGATGAGAAAACAGGATGAGAAAACAGGTGATGAGAAAACAGGATGAGAAAACAGGTGAGTTATAATAGCAAATTAAGAAATGGTAAAACTATCAAAAGAACACGAGGAGAAATATCAGAAGTTAAATTTTGCACAACTTACTTTAAAAAAAAATGATCTCTTGCTTTATTGCTATTGAACTTGAAGATATTTTCATTTTCTTATTCGTTACAAATGCATGCACTTTAGACAATGCTAAATTGATAAAATAATGAATGACTTTGCCTAAAAGATAAAGTATCTTTATAATACAAGTATTTCCTTGTATTTCCCTAAAGTCTATTAAATATCCTGAGGGGTCTTTTTGGCCTAGATTTGCATTGTGGTCAGTACAATCCTACTTTTTTTCTCCTGCATTTTGACACATTTTTATGGCACCATTAGAAAGGAATATTTTCTGAAAATCTGTAATAAAAATGCCTTTAAAAACCTCCTGGGGTTGCTAGAGTATGATATTTAGGCTCAATTAGTATTTTTGACATTCAGCATTCCCCAGAAAATGGCACACACACATACCTTCAAATCCACACAGTCTATTAGCTTAAGCAACCTCACATGAAGAATCAGTACTTTGGGTATGTAATGTTTCTTGGTTTTTGTTTTTAATACACTAGTTTTAAAAATGTGTTTTTAGAAATCCTGCTTCTGGCCATAAGTGAATAACTAAAAATACACTGGCTCTTCCACCAATAATAAGTAGAAACCTAATCAATGTATGAAACAATTGTTTTCAGATTGGATAACTGACAACAGAGAACTGTGATCCCTAAGAGAAGAACAAATGATATAATCTCTAAAACTGCTTGACTCTCTGCCTGAGGATATTTATTAGACACCCCACCCCCATCCCCGCCGGGAGGTAGGACCCACACCGAGCACAGATGATGAAGGCTTCAGTGAGATGAGGACACAGACATTAGAGTTAAAATTGACGAAAGCAGCTGGAATCTGTTTTGTGGAGTACAGGAGAATCAGCTACATAGAAATAGAGCTCTAAAAATCAGCAAAGGGCTTCTTTGAGCCTGTGGCTGGATAATAAATTGTAAACAAGTAAGTGTGACTTGTCAAAGTTGGGAAAAGAGCTGCTACCTGGGACCTCTAAACTGTACAGCCCCTGGAACTCACACAGGGATGGAAGACTATGAGTTCTATGCAATGAAACTGGAGAAATCTTACCTAAAACAAAGTCTTTATTAGAGAATCTAGAAAGACTAAATATAAGAACTAAGGCTAAACTAGTCCTAGAGCAAAGGCTACTTTAGATCCACACTGACAAAGCTTTTTAAAAGTCTCTAGAAGTCTAGCTGATTTGCAAGTAAATGAATATTCAGCAAAATGAAAACTCAATACTCAATAATAAAGACAAAATACAGTCACTAAGCAATGTAACATTAATAGTATCTAGCATCAAAACAAAAAGAACTAGGTATTGGAAGAAGTCAGAAATTGTGGCCTGTCATAATTGGAGGGAGAAAACAACCAATAAAATGAGACCCAGAAATAAAAGAGATGACAGAACTACCAGACCAAGACTTTTAAGCAACTATTATAGGTATGTTCAATATGCACAAGAATCTAAAGAAAACTACGTAATGTTGAAGAGTAATGGAAGTTATGAAAAATAAGCAAATCAAATTTCACAGAATGGAAAAATCTATCTGTAAATTTACTGAATGGGATTACAAGCATATTAGACAATATAAAAGAAGCCAGTGAATTGAAGAAAAAAATAATAGAATAGAAACTATCTGGAATACAGAGAGAAAAATTAAAGCTGAGAAAAATGAACAGAACATCAGTGACTCAAGAGAGATACCTGCTGAACTCATATATGTGCAACTAAAATACCAGAAAAGTAAATTATTTGAAGATATAGTGCTTAAACGTTTTCCAAATTTGATAAAATTTATGGTTATAGACTTAAAAAAATGCTATGAAAGTCAAGCAGAATAAGCACTACCCCCCCCCAAAAAAAAGAAAGAAAGAAAGCCATGAAAATAATAGCATAATCAAACTCCTGGAACTCAGTGATAGGGATAATAATATTTAAAGTGCTCAGAGAGAAAAAGGCACACATACAAGAATAAAAATATTTGACAATTCACTGGATACATCATCACAACCAGTATAAGCCAGAGACAATGAATATTACATTTAAAGGGACAAAAATTAAACAAAATAAAGCAAAACAAAACCAAACAAAATCTAGAATTAAATATCCACTGAAAATATCCTTCAGATTCAAAGGTAAAATACATATATTTTCAGCCTGTAATCCCGCGCTTTGGGAGGCTGAGGTGAGTGGATTGCCTGAGCCCGCAGGCTCGAGACCCGCCTAGGCAACTTGGCGAGACCTCATCTCCACAATAAATCAAAAAAATTAGCTGGGTGTGGTAGTGCGTGCCTGTAGTTCCAGCTACTTGGAAGGCTGAGGCGGAAGGATCGCCGGATCCCAGCAGGTCGAGGCTGCAGTGGCAGGGAGCGGCCACTGCACTCCAGTCTGGGTGACAGAGTGAGACTCCCACTCAAAAAAAAAAAAAAAAGAATGTGCTTCATGCTAAAATAAAATGATTCAAGATAGAAACAAGTGTCTATATGAAGGAAGAAAACATGTTGGTACTAGTAAATGTATGAAAACAATAAGAAATTATTATTTTAAACATTAGTTATAGTATAATTGACTATTTAAGGTAAAATGATTACACTGTATTTTGGTGTTTAATACATATGCAGAAATAAATTAATTATATGATATGTGGAAGCAAAAAGAGTTGAGAAATAGGAATACATCATTTTTAGAAGTTTACATTGCACGTAAAGTAGCATAATATAATTTGTAAGGAAGCTGTAATAAGTTCAAATGCATATTGTAAATGCTTGAACAACCATTACAAATGAAAAAAAATTATAGCTAATAAGCATGTAAAAGAGATAAAATTGGAATACTAAAATATACTTAATCCAACAGCAGCCAGAGAAAAAGTAACAAAGGAATAAAAAAGAGATGAAACAAATAGAAAACATATTCCATATGTCCAATAATTTATTATGCTTAAATGTACTAAAGACAGATTGCCTGGTTAAAGAAAAAGAAGGATCCCACTATATTCAATCTAAAAGAATGTATTTTAAAAATACATAAGTAAGTTAAAGGATGGAAACAGATACAGCATGTAACACTAATAAAAAAGGATGCAATGGCTATATTAATATTGGATAGCATGGACTTCATGGAAAGAAATATTTTGAGATATAAAAGGACATGTTTTTAAATATCATTAAAATTAACTTAAATTTAAAAATTTAAATGACACGTAAAATTTGTTAAGGACTGAACAATCCTAAGTGTATGAATGATCATCAAAATGCATGAAGCAAAAACTGACATAATTAAAAGGAGACATAGAAAAATCCATAATTTTAGTTGAAGGTTTCAATATTTCTTTCTTTAATTTATAAATAAGATAAGTATTAGTGAGAACACAGAAGACTTGAAACAAATAAACCTAATTGATATTTGGAGAAGATTATAGTCTGCAATTGTAGAACACACTTTTTTTCACATACAAATGAATTATTAGCCACTATAGGTTATGAGTCTCAGTTAAAGTCTCAATTAAAATTACACTCCGTATTTGCTCTTACAACAGATTTGAACTAGAAATCAATAATAAAATATCTATTTTTAAAAAATCTATTTTTATAAAAATATTTAGAAATTAAATAATCCATTATTAAGTAACCCATGAGTAGAAACCATAATGGTAGTATGAAAATATTTTTGATAAAAATATTTTGTATTTTAAAAATACATTGTGGAATGCAACTGAAGCAATGATTATAAGGAATCTTATAGCTTTAAATTGTCACAGCAAAAAAGAACTAAAACTCATGATTTGAGTTTCCACCTTAAAATAGTAGTAAAGAAGAATAATTTAAACCCAAAGTAAATAGAAGGAAAAACATATTAAAGAACAGAAACCAGTTAAATAGGAAATAAGAATACAACAGGGACAGTCAATAGCACCAAAAGCTGATTATTTGAAAAGATCAAATAACTGTTAAAACTCTAGCTTGCCTGATTAAGACAAATAGAAAGATATAAATTAACTATCACAAATAAGATATGAAGTATTGTTCTTATAGATATTATAGTGTAAAAAAGAAATATTATACAGATTTAAGCCAATACATTTGACGAGGTAAGTGAAATAGGTTAACTTATTGAAGACATCAACCACAAAAACTGACACAAGAAGAAAAAACAACATCTGAATACTCTTATATATCTAGGAAACTAAGTTGGGATTTAAAAATCTTCACAAAAAGAAACCTCCAATATTCAAACATCTAAGGAAAAATACTACCAATCTAATACGAAATACACTATAAAATAGAAAAGGAGGGGCAGAGTTCTTTTAATGTACAAAAAGGTTATTTTCTTAAGGTGGATAATAAATATAAATACTTCATTTTACTGTTTTCCATTAGTTAATAGTATTTATTTGTACTTGAATATTCAAGAAAAATAAATTGCATAGAATGTTTTGTGTACAAGTTCTTTTGAAGATATATTTTCTGAGTCAGTAAGTAAGGAAACAGTGGGTTCTTGATTATACGTGGTAACACATTAGTGTTCTCTTTTTTAAAAAAAATATGAGTTGTTTTTTCTTTTTTTTCTATTTCTCCTTTATTTTTTTAAATCATACTAAGTGATCTATCACAGAAATAAAGAACATTAGTATTTTCAAGACTGATTTCACCTCTAGAGTAGCTCAAGCTGTTGAGGAACAAAGATGCTGTTTCTTTTCCTTTTTTTCTTTTTGAGAAACCAAGTCTTGATGATCCTCCTGCCTCAGCCTCCCGAAGTGCTGGGCTTACAAGTGTGAGCTACTATAACCGGTGATGCTGTTTCTTTATACAAGTAAAATACTATACTAACTTAGGCCTAATGCTAAGCACAAGGAGAAATGACATTAATTAATTGAGACAGATAATATGATTCAACTTTTAAACTGAGTAATTTTTTGTTGTTGTTGTTGTTGTTGTTTTTGAGTTGGAGTCTCACTCTGTCGCCCAGACTGGAGTGCAGTGGCCGCTCCCGGCCACCGCAGCCTCAACCTGCTGGGCTCCGGCGATCCTTTCGCCTCAGCCTTCCAAGTAGCGGGAACTACAGGCGTACGCTACCACGCCCGGCTAATTTTTGATTTATTGTAGAGATGAAGTCTCGCTTGCCCAGGCGGGTCTCGAACCCGCGGGCTCAGGCAATCCACTCACCTCAGCCTCCCAAAGGCGTGGGATTACAGGCTGAGCCACCAAGCCTGGCTTGAGTAATCTTTTAATAACAAAGAGTGATTAGAGAATTATGTTCAGAGGTCTACAACACAGAAAGATGATGGGATTTGGTAGAATTGGAGGCAGTGACTGGAAAAGAAAACAGTTATTTCATGATTTCAACCCTTCTGAATTAATTGTATACAATAAGTTGATCACACTAGTTTAAAAAGGTAAACATAAGAAGTTATGGGGGGAAATTCAAGGAAAATATGTTTACACCATGTACTTTCAAAATCAAAAGGGTTTCATGGAAGGCAATGGTTTAAAAAAAAAAAAAAAAAAAAAGAGGCAGCATGGTTCAATGTTTAAGAACCCATATGCTATGGCCAGACTCTTTGGGTTCAAATTTAGAATCATAGCTTTTCAGATATATGATATATGTCTGTTCCTCAATTCCCTGATCTAAAAAATTGGAAAATTAGGGGCAATCCCTTTGGGTCCTGGGTCCTCTCCTGCTATGGGAGCTTTTCTGTCCTCTCAATAAATCCTGCTTTCTCACAAATAAATAAATAAATAATTGGAAAATTAGTAATGTCTACTTAATAGAAGTGTTTGATCTTGTAGATCCTAGATGTTAGGCCTTTGTCAGATATATAGTTGACAAATATTTTTTCCCATTCTGTGGGCTGTCTCTCTGCTCTCTTGATGGTTTCTTTTGCTTTGCAGAAGTTGGTTAATTCGATGAGGTCCCACTTGTCTATCTGATTTCTTAAGGTATTGGCCTTTAGGGTTCTGAATAGGAATTGGTTCTCAGTTCCAATTTCCATAAGCATGTCTCCTGCACTTTCTAAGATTCTTATAGTTTGAGGTTCATGTTTAGGTCTTTGATCCATTTAGAGTTAATTTTTGTGTGTGGTGATAAGTAGGAGTCCTGTTTCAATCTTCTGCATGTGGTCAGGCAGTTTTCCCAGCACCATTCACTGAATAGGCTCTCCTCTCCCCAGTGGTTGTTATTGGAGGCTTTGTCAAAGATGAGTTGGTTGAGGAATTGAGGCTTTGCTTCCAGAATCTCTATACTGTTCCATTGGTCTATGTGCCTGTTCTTGTACCAATACCAGGCTGTTTTGATTACTGTAGCCTTATAGTAAAGTTTGAAGTCTGGAAGTGTAATACCTCTGGCTTTGTTTCTTTGGTTAAGGATTGCTTTGGCTATTCGTGGTCATTTATGTTTCCATATAAATGTCTGTATTGTCACGTCCAGGTCTGGGAAGAATGATGTTGGTAACTTAATGGGTATTGCACTGAATCTTTAGATTGCCTTTGGTAGGATGGACATCTTAACAGTGTTGATTCTTCCTATCCATGAGCATTGGATATTTTTCCATTTGTGCCTTCTTGGGTTTCCTTGAGCAGTGTTTTGTAATTCTCATTGTGAAGGTCTTTCACTTCTCTGGTTAGGAAAATGCCAAGGTATTTCATTTTTTTGGTGACTATTGTGAATGGGATTGTGCTTTTTATTTGGGTCTCTGTCTGCTTGTTGTTGGTGTATAGGAATGCAACTGTCTTTTGCACATTTATTTTGTACCCTGAGACTTTGCCAAAGTCCTTTATCAATGCAAGCAGGTTTTTGACAGATTCTTTTGGAGTTTCAAGGTATAGGATTATATCACCAGCAAAGTGAGATAACTTGACTTCCTCTTTTCC
>CAUYQG010135355.1:0-11854 GCA_963574415.1 Tarsius wallacei
AACATCTCTTCCAAGTTTAAACCCTGATGAGGTAGGAGGCACACCTCATCAACAAGGGTATCTGCATAATGAACATTTGTATACCTAACCCAGAATTGTCCCTCACATCTTCAAAATTAAAAATTATATTAAAAAAAAAACAAACCCCTGGAACGTGTCTTTTTTGTGTAAGTAGACATAAAACCAAACCAGTGTGACCAGTTCTTGTGATGTTCCAGGTAAAATATGAATGGATACCCTGCTTTACATTGCACAATAGGACTCTTTCCCCAAGTGACTGTTTATATGTTTTTTCGGAAACCCATGTGATCTTTCAGACAGGTGTACCCATGTGGACGTGTTGCTGTATGTTTGGGGTCGTGCAGGCTTCTGGGAGTTTGAGTAGCAGGTAATGAGCCTCACTTTGGATGCGAATGAGGGAAGCAGAAGGAGGGTGACTTTCTCTAGCCAAGGAGGACATCATTAGTGTCTCCTACATGACACCATGAGGTGGGTCAACAGGAAAGGAGGAAGGCAACACAGCCAGACAGGGAATGTCGGAGCATCTCTTGTTGCCTGGTTATTCTGGATGACTCCGAAATGCCAGGTCCTGTGAGCTTAGTGGGTAAACATTCTCATTATTTTCTGCAATTGGCATTATTATCAGAAGGTAATTAATAACATAATATTTTCCTATAACATTCAGACCTGGATGGGTCTTAATGACTTCCCTTCAGCCTTGCATGAAGCTGTTTACTGTTTGATGTTTGAGTGCTTGAAGCTACTTGGGGCTCTGGCTGTGAGTGGGTCTGTCAGCCCCACCATACTCTGTTAGATAATTTTGCTGACCGTATGTCCCAGCTAAAACCTGACCACCGTAAGCACCCAGGAGATGGTAGCACTCACAACAGTGTTTGTTAACCAAAACATGGAAACCTTTTATGCCCCCATGGTTATGGTTTTTGTCCATAGATGACATCTGATGTGTTGGGATTGTTGAGTGCTTTTCTCAAGACCCAGGTGAAACCCAGAGACCCCATTAGAGCCAAGCCCAAGCAAGCCAGAGTTACCACTTCACCATAACTTCACGGCCTCACAGCCACTTTGATCATGGCATCTAAGATCTCTCATTGACAGTGGTTTATTAGTTGTGATAATGTGATACAGCAAGCCCAGGAGCTTCTAGACATTGTACTCACCATCAGATGCTTGGTCCAACCAGCTGTTTCTGTGCAGTTAAACTCTTATGTCTACACATGTCTGTGTTGCCTTTTGACTCTTTCATTGCTTCCAGCAGTTTCCTCTTGCCATCCCCTCGCCTCCCCAGCTGAGGTGCCAGAATTAAACTGGATGTGAGAGGGTAGCGGCAGCATTGAGAATGTTTCTCAGAGTGTGTTTATTTGCCACTGTCAGGCTCAGGCAAGGCCTCGCTAACTGCAGGTAACAGCAGTGATTTCTGGGGAAGTGGCCCATGTGCTGCCCATATGGTGGGAAGGATGTGGCATCACTGATGCATGGTCACTTTAAATCTGTTCCCCACAGGGACCTATTTCTCCTGGATTACTTAAAAGGAAATTCAAGGCTGGGGTGGAGGGAGTGGGATGGGAGGGATGAACAAGCTAGAAATTAGGTACAAATAAGGCTGTCATTTTCCTTGTCTTCTATTGGGACGAATTCTGTTCATTGTAACAACCTTGGGAAATAGAGGTAGATCAAGAACCTTGTGCTGCACTTAACACCAGCAGGACCAGCATGGAAGGAAACAGTTCAAGGGGTATGTACTCTGCTAGTGTCAAAGAAAAAATCAAAAACTGGATATGGTGACCGCACCTGTAGCCGCTGGGGAGGCTGAAGTGGGAGGATCACTTGAGGCCAGCCTGGGCAACATAGCAAGACCCTGTCTCAGAAGAAAAGATCAATTCAAGTCAAATCAAATCAAATCCAAAACCAGGCAGTGATGAAAGCTGTTAAAATAGATTTTTGTCAGGAACTATTGCAGCAGAGGAAGAGATCTCAGCATAGACCCAGGCCCAGCTCTAAGTTCAGCACACTTGTATGTAGAGATGTCTGGCTAAAAGCAAGGCCAGTGGGTAGACGGTTATGAAGAGGAGGCATCAGGGTGGGAGGGATTCTTGCTTGACAGGAGTTTTGCTGCAGGCAGGCCACCCCCGTGACTGTCTCTCTCACTATTACACCACATCTTCTCTGTGTCCTGTGGGTTCTCCAGTTGGATGCAACTGCCCAACCCCTCTCTTCCTCACAGTCTTCCAGGGATCAGGTACCTCCAAACAATACTTGTAGTGATAGTGGTAGTGGTTGGAGGAAGAGGAGGAGGAACAGAAGGAGAAGGAGGTAGTGGGAGGAGGAGGATAAGTAGTTTCTTACCAGATGCCAGCTGGTTTCAATCCTCATGTCAGAGGTACCTTTGTGAGATCATGGATTCCGGGCATCCTCCCAGGTGGGAGCATCTTCCCAGGTGGGAGCATTTGCTGTGCTGGCAGGTCCCCGGGCTCACCCAGCCGTGGGCTGTCTGTTGGGGTGCTTGGAATCTTCCTCTGGAGTCTGGTGCTTGGGTGGTTTAGCTGGAAAGAGAAGCCACTGTCTGGGGTCAGCCGCTTCATCAGTGGCCAGTGTGGAGCCCCTCCTGTCCCCATATCTGCTTAGGATGGCACCTCCAACCCAGGTCCTCAGGGTGGGGGATGCTCTTCCAAATGTTTTCTATCAGGAAGAATGAGAGGCTCCATGTACACAGGGATGTGTGGTGCTGCTGGTGACTCTTCTTGAGCTCATATGAAGAGCACATTTAAATATCTCAGCAGCAATGGTCTGATCACACCCATGCTGTCTTCCTGACTTACAGCCTTTCTTTCCTCAAGGGCGTCTGCAGCAAAGGAGCATGACTTTCAGATTTGTAAACAAACGGCCACCTTATTATCCTATTAGTCAAGTACAGCTGCTCGAGAGGGGGTGACAGGGTGGCAGATTACAGCAATCTCTTGGCATCCTCATCTTGATGGGCACATCAGTCTGCTTAAACTTAATGAGGAGACTTTTACATGGAAATTTTACAGCTGAAGTCATAATCAGAATGTTAGGAGGCTCCTGCTGACCAGCACCAACATTCCCCCTCCAGTGTTGCTCATGAGACGTGATCCTTGCTGAGCCACAAAAGACAGAGGCCTGTGTGTGTCCAGGTGTACAAAGCTCAGGGAAGGTGGGACTGACAAAGACCTTCTGACTTGGGCTGGACCATGTGGGCAAATAAGTTGTATCTAAATAAGTGCTAAATAGAAACACCCCGAGGAACTTGGTAGAGCATGTGGGGACTGAAGGGGCTGCGGGCCTGGGCACAGGATGGGGTGTGTGGCATTGCTTGGAGAGGAGGTGGGAGGAAGGAGAGCTGTGGGTAAAGAGGAAGAAATAACTGCCCTCTGGGATGCCTGCTTCTCTTTCAAGCTAAGGGCGATGGTCACTGTTGCAGCAACTTCACTGAAACGAAAGGAGAATCTCTGAAAAGAAAAGTGGTTGAGTGCTTAAATAGAGGCTTTAGATCTTAAGAGCCAGGAAGAGGCATTGCAGGACCTATTACCTTGAACTTTCTCACACCTTCAACTTCACTGGCAGATGGAAGGAACTGCTATTATTAACTGAGTAATCAAAAGACCCGAGCCTGGGCGTACCCGGTGCTGTCTGGTCGTCATTGACAATGACAGACTCTCTTCACTTTGATTGAGCCCTTGGGACTTTGTCAATTGGAAAGGGCTCATGGTCCTGCCTCCCATGAGTTGATCTCAAGAGTTTAATACCCATTGCTTCGACCAGTGAAAGACCAGAGTTTCTCAGCTTTTACACCGTTGACATGTTGGGCCTGAAACTTAGTTGTTGTGGGAGCTGTCCTGTGCATCATTCAGCAGCATCCCTGGCCTCTACCCACCAAGATGCCAGTAGCACTGACCCCCCAGTTGTGACAACCGGAAATGGCTCTAGAAATCGCCAGAAGTTCCCTGGGAGGCAGAATCACACAGTTGCTGACCACTACTATAGATATCATTCAAACTTTACCTTGTCACTGAAAAGCACAGACTTTTGTTGTACATTTAACCAATATAAAATTCTTTTATTGTTTTGGACTAGCGTGTACAATACGTAGTACGTGTTGGTGTCAAATATACATCCTGAATTTTATAGCAAGTTTGAATTTTCATACACTTTTTATCATATTTTTTTTAAAGTTATCCAAGTGGTTTTGAAAGGAAAATTATTATTTGTTCATATAAAAGCTGCATCATGTGCCAGAGTCCAGGTGTATGTTCTGCATAGCTGGCAGAGTGATGAGATGGTGTGGGCAGGATATGCCGCAAAGCCGCACGTTGGGACACCCAAACTTCCCAGTGTGCTACTTAGACCTCATGGGGACCTTGTTGCTTTGGCAAATTGCTTTCCTTCCATAATACGAGGGGGGACCTAATAAAACCCAGACACTTTCTGAAAAGTCCACTTTCTACAGTCTCTCAAGGCTGTGGGAGCTCCTGGTGAGCCACCATTGGAGGATTGACCTCAGGGACATTATTGGGTTAGGGTTCTGCCTCAGGGGAGAAGATTGGATCCTGAATAGTGGAAAGAACATGGGCTTAGGCAGGCTGCAGGTTAAATGCAGAGAACCTCACTTGTTAAAGGAGCAGAAGCTAAGCACTAAATAACAACATGTGGTAGCAGAATGTAGATAAAGGGTGACAGGAGGGGCTGGGGGCAGTCCAGGAAGGCAGCGGGGAGGAGGTGGGCCTTGAGCAATTCTTGTCAGAAAATTAGAGCAGCAGAGAAGTGGGGAAGCCCCCACAGAGTCCACCGTCAAGAGAAACATCGCTTTTGGCTCCCTTAGATGACATGGTTCAGGGGTGTGTGACTAAGACCTGAGGACAGAGTGGTCAAGTTCCTGGGTGTCTGGAAGCATCTGTGTTCTTAGGGCTGTGGGCAGGATACTTCATTGCACTTTCTAGGGTGCTCTATAAATTGCGGTATGGCTCTGTGTGGCAGTGGCCTTCGGGGTTTTGCAGAATGAGAAACATCCCATTACTTTATTCAGCCTATTTCCCAAGCTGTTAAGCAACCAATTTTGAGGGTCTGAAACTCATGCTGTCTCCATCCACAAGGGCCATGAATCTATATGAATGTAATTGTATTATTTAATCTATTATTACATCATGTATTACTTTTATTATCACCATAATCTTGAGACAGTTCATTACAGCCTAGAATGGTAACCTCTGTGAAAATGGCTTTACGTGTGCCTCTACTGACTGCATATTTCGTTAGGTACTGCAGGTCTGCAGACTTTTCAATATACTCTTACAAATAAATATTCTGAGAAGTGGCATTACATTTAAATATAATAGTCTTATTATGTTTTATCAGTTTCTTGACAATAATCCCTTAAATTGTGGATACTTGATCAAAAGGAAAGTCAGGTAAGCAGTGAGAAAGAGAAACTACTGAATGAAAAGAATACATAAAGAATTGAAGACGTTTCTGAAAACGCGTTCTGCTTGGTGCTGACTCCTTACAGTATATTTTGGAAGATTAAATATAAAGACCATGCCATGGTCAGTCTTTCAAAACATTTGTTTTCTACGAAGACAGGAGAAAGACATATCTCAGAGTCATACAGATACTGTTCTGAAAGACTTACCTAAAGAATAATTAGCCAGTAGATGTCTCAGAACATTTTGAGATATGGTCTAGAACATAAGTATAACAATATTTGTCATACATTAGAAAGGAGAGACAGAGGTGATCACTTTTTATGAAGAGAAGGTTTTCTTGGTTGAACTGTTTAGCAGAGGTTGTGTTATCAACGACGTTTTCCTGGGATTTATTTCATTCCTTTATAGAGGCACAGTTGAGGTACAGAGAAATTGATTAACCTGTACAAAGTCACAACTAGTAAGTCACAAAGCTGAGATTCAAACTCTGACAATCTGACTTCAGACTTTACACTTTTTTTTTTTAATCTTAAGCTTTTACCCTCTCTCCTGTGTTATTTGGGTTTTCCAGCTAGGAAGATTGAAGACCTTAAATAATTCTGCCCATTTAAGCACCACCTCATAGCAGGTAGGAAGCACACCTTCTGTAATCGGCAAATAGAATGGACATAATTGCCTTGTTTAGCTTGAGCACAGAACCAGACAGAAGGACGGATGGCAGAGACCTGGGAGTTTCTGCAGGGTTTTGCCCAGGGGTGACTGATGACTAGGCAAATATCTAGTTTCTGTCTCTAAAGTGTAGCTTTTTCCTTTGGAAATTGATATTTTTATGCTTAGCCAATTTGTAGTTAGATCATCAGTCATGTAAGCTGAGTAGTGTTGGCAGTTTGTTTTAGTAACTGTTTACTGAGTCAGCAACCTAGCTACTTTGTTTTTGAAGGTAGGAGCAGCCACACTTATTTTAATATGGGGGATATAGCAAATAGCCACTGAGTATTTGTGGAATTGAACTGACTGTCACATCATTTGTGTAGTAGTATTTTTATTGAACCGTGGTGAATAGCATCCCTCATGAGACTGTCAGTGCAGGACAAGGTAGGTGGTCTACCTCTTGGACTACATCCAACAGGGTTTAGTCCCTGAACTGTCAAAATAATCTGATTCTGAGGCCAGCCTACTTGCTATGTATAATTTTACATAGAATGTGTTTGCCATGTTTTGATCTCTGTTCTTTGTGCCAGGTATTTAGTAAATGCATCATCTGATGAGATATGTATTATTAGATACATTGAAGAAATATGAAAGCTGAGATGAAGGGGGAGGTCATGTAGTCAATCTTGTACACAGTCATGCAACTTTTAACTGGTATTTGAAACCAGGTCCGGTGAACTCAAAATTCTAAGATCATTCCACCATTCTGTAGCATCTCCTACCAGCCTGTGATTAAAGATCAGAAAGCCAGTGCCCACTGGAGAAGAGCAAAGGAATTCTGGCTTCCTGGTGGTTCATGCCTATAATCCCAGCCGTTTGAGAGGCCAGGGCAGGAGGATCACTTGAGACCAGGAGTTCGAGATCAGCCTGGACAACATAGTGAGACCCTGTTTCTATAAAAATTAAAAATTAGTCAGGCATGCCGGTAGTTCCAGCTACTCAGCAGGCTGAAGTTGGAGGTGGAAATCACTTGAGCCCAGCAGTTCGAAACTACAATGAGTTATGATAGCACCCCAGCACTCCAGCCTGGGTGACAGAAGGAGACCCTGTCTCTTAAAACAAGAAAGAAATTCTGGCTTTTCCAGAGATGGTACAGTCAGGAAGAAACCACGTGTACACTCGGATTTGAGTGAAGTAAGAGACGAGAATGGTGAGTGACTTCTCTTATGGGGCAACCGCTAAAAACAAGCTTTAAATTTCCTCAGAAATGCAGCGGCAGGACAGGAAGGACATCTTGATGAAATAAGTTTGGAAAGAGTCCCTTCAAGAATGTCAGCACCACACTTTGAGCCAAGCAATGTATAGCTTTTCATCCTCTTGGGATGTGATCACTTTGAACTTGTAGGGATACTAACATGCCTCATTGTGGTACTCAGCACTGATATCCTAAGTCTTTTTATTTTTTCTCTGTTACTTTTTATTTTCAGGGAAAAAATCTATTTTAGGGTTCCTTTCTCCTTTGCCGCCAATGCTAATGTCAATATTGCCATAACAACTTTAGACTTTGAATATTAAGAAACATTGACTTAATACAACAATTTGATTTTGCTGGTAAATTTGCATGTAAATCTCTAGACAAGTTCCATCTTTTAATATTTACTTAAAATATTTACCTTCACATGTATGGCACCTGGTAGGAATGCATTTCAGATGAGTGTTGATCTGTGTGGTGTGTCCTTCATTGGGTGATGCCATTGGTGCTGAGACGCAGTGGATGGAGGCCACGTCTCAGGGCGCCTCAGCTGAGGAGTGTTTTGCCACCGCCTGTGCTATGACGCTATATCCTCTGCTTCCACAGTGTATGTGCCTGGATGCTTCAGAATAAACAACTATCTGTAACTGTGTTTTTAGATTCCTCTCCAGTATAGCACTCGGGGGGAAAAATTCAGCAGGCCCATATTAACTAGAAAACCACTTTTGTGTTGTATTTCAATCGATTTAGGCAAGAGCTGATTAGCACTTTGTGAAAAGTGAATCGAAATCCATGTGCTAATCAAGGAAATTGAGCCATGTTTACTCCAGAAAGCTGGAAAGGAGAAGGGCCATGACAGGTGGTTCCTTTTTGTCCTCGTGACTGGGCTGCCCCCCACCCACTTCCCAAGAAGCCACTTTCCAGAGTGCTTGTTTGGTAAAGCAATCCAGCCGGTGGGTATTTTGGTGTTGTTTGGATCCTAATCATTCCATTTCTGTGCTGTAGATGGAAGCAAACCTGAGGGGTGGGGCTGGCTGCTTCCTGCGCACAGGCGAGCAAAGTGTAGACTTGCATGCACGTGACACACCATCATTTGAAGCAGGGTGTGTTTGGTGTGCTTTTGCTGTTTGTGTTCACTGCAGTCGCTGGCCGTGTGTCCTCAGATGGCAAGAGACTGATGCCCACCCTCTCCATCTGGCCGTGATAACTGCATGTAAGAAAAACCTCCCCTACCTCCACCACCTCCAAGTGGGTGCAAACTCTAACAGCCGGGCAGGCTGGAGTAGATGTGACATGTCCCAGATTCTACTGTTTACTGAGCACTGACACCAAGTGGGCATTTGCCAGCCCCCTTCTCTTTGGGTGCTTTTGGGAATGGGAGCCTCTGACTTGTTTTCCTGCTGTCTAGGATGGAGCAGCAGATGCCAAGGAATGGGGTGGAGAAAGGAGAAGGAGGTGTGATAATATTTAGTTTCCTTCTTTTCATGCTTAAACAGATTGAAGGAATTTTTGGAGCAGAGTCCTGTTTCGAGTGTACGGCCATTTTTCAATTAGAGTCACTTATTAACCTCTACTTACATAAGCAGAATCTTCTGAGTCTCTTTGAAGACACACACACAGAGATTTCCTTCCTCTACCACCTCTAAATCCCCAAATGCCAGGCATAAGCTGGTTGAGAGGGCAGCAGTCTCCCATATGTGAAGGCAGAAGCAGATTTGCACCTTTCTGGCAGGAGATTTTTGAAGTCTCCTTGCAGAGAAGCTACTCTGTGTGATTCAAGTTTTTAATGCCCATTCAAACTGCAGTTTACCTGTCTGGCCAAGACTCGGCTGGTCTGCGGTCTCTGAAGAGAGCCAGGCAAAGCTGCCTGCGTAGCTCCCGCCCCCACTCTCTGTTGCAACCCTTGCTGTACTGCTGGATGTTACTGAGGACATCTCTGGCTTGTGTTCGTTTGTTTGCCTACTATGAAGGTAGTGAGATATCTTAGAAGACCAGGAAGAGAAGTGGTTGGTGTCAACAGGTGTGCCTTCAGGAGAGAGCCTGAAGGGACTCGGGTCAGGCCCTGCCTCTCGGGGTTTCACAGCCACGATGCCTTCGATGAGCCTTTATTGTTGCTTTTGCTGGCAGTGCTGCCAAGGCAGGGAGGATAAGTAAGGCTTGTCTGGTGAAGAACACTTCCTGAAATTACTTGGAACTGGGCTGTCATCTCAAGGATTGCAATACTCAGGCCAAAGAAAAGTTTTTAAAGGGAGTAGAAGCTGACCATGAGATGATGCCAGACAGATGTAACCTTAAACGTCCATTTTTTTCCCCCAAAGGCTGGGTGCCCAGGACCACTTTAAACTATTCCAGTACTTCAAAGAAAAATTCACATCACAGTGGGCACCCTCTATTTATTGGTGCCAAGACTTATGTCTTGGGTGGGTTAACTGGATTAACCCTTCACTGACTATTGAGTATGCAGTAGTAGTCTGTCTTTTTTTTTCCTCTTTCATTCTTTTTCTCATCTTTGCTATCACGTGGGCTTAGGCCTTTCTGTCTCCTAGATAGCAAAATCTCCTTGAACAAAAGTGTAATGCTGTGTCATGTTTTTATACCCAGAATACCTAAAACAGTGTCAGGCGCCGGGGACTGATTGAGTGTCCCTGCTTTTAGGTTACCTCTAGAGCTTCTTAGTAATTTTATTCTACCCAGGGATTCTACTGAGACTAAGTGGGAATTGGCAGAACTGAGTATGGGGCTTGAGGAAGAGTCTTCCTACAGTGGCATTAATAGGCAGTAGGAAATTAACGCAGGCCGCTAGACACCCTCAACCAACCAGCCAACCTGCCATGTGCCATTTTAAATAAACTCAACAACAACAACAAAACCAGCTGGACTTCTTTTGTCTGGTTACAGATTCCTTAATGGGCTAAGTATTGACGTATGTTTTTGATGGCAGAAAAGTCCCATTAGCTCTGTCACCGCTTGACTTGTAATGGTCTTTCTCATCAGAATCCCATCTGCAGAAACTGCCTCATGCCCAGACCCTCCTGGGGGACCTCTGGGAGCAGGTCCACACTCTGTCATGTGCAGCAGCCACTGTAGCTGGGAGGGACCATGGGCGTGGGTTTGTGGTTTCCTTTATATTTGCCAGGGTGGCTCATCACTCCAACCACAGAATCACTGCTGCCTTCAGAAGAGGGAAGGATGTTGGCCAACCTACACTTTCTTTTCTTTTTAGGGACAGACAGTGACTTGGGTTTCTAGAGACTGGCCAGCTTAATTGTGTTTGGATTTCCCAATATAGTCCTTGCAGAAATGTGAGATGGCATCTGTGTCCTACAGACCAGTCGCCCCCGTGATGGTTTGCCTCAGTTACAGAGCCACAGAAGTGGTTTGCTGCGCAGTGGCCTCAATCTGCCTGACTTCTGTGTAACTATGAAGAATCAGCACCCCTAGGCAGCCCCTGAGGTTGTGGGATGATGAGCATGGAAATGAATGGTAAATGCCGACCTGCCCTCCGTTAAAAACCAAGTCATTCATTCATTCATTCAGCTAGTATTTATGGAGCCCCCAAAATGAGCCAGACGTTCCTCCAGGAGCTGAGGATACAGTAAGGAACCAGATCTCTAGTCCCATCTTTGTTTTGAGGTGCCAGATAACAAATATTTTAGACTTTGAAGACCCTCCAGTGTCCCTCACAACTGTTCAGCGCATGGCGGCACATAAAATGAATGTTGGCCGTTTTTAAAAAACCAGACTTTTGAAAACAGGTACTACACGCACCACAGTTGACCACCTCTGAACTAGATGGTAAACATCCCCTTGTTGAGTATACATCCTGGTTATCTGCACTTGTTTCCTACAAGGGGACTGATTTATTTTTATTTTTTATTTTTATTTTTTGAGTTGGAGTCTCACTCTGTCACCCGGACCGGAGTTTAGTAGCATGCTCTCGGCCACCGCAACCTTGACCTGCTGGGCTCCGGCAATCCTTCTGCCTCAGCCTTCCAAGTAGCTGGAACTACAGGTGCACGCTATCAATGCCCAGCTAATTTTTTTATTTATTGTAGAGATGAGGTCTCGCCAAGTTTCCCAGGCGGGTCTCGAACCCGCGGGCTCAGGGAATCCACTCACCTCAGCTTCCCAAAGTGCTGTATTACAGGCTGAGCCACCGAGCCCAGCTGGGGGACCGTGCTTTTTAAGAAAGACATATCTCTGAACACTGCACCTAATTTAAAACAAGAATTCAAAACTGGAAAGTTTAGGTTCATAAGGGCAAATAATCCTAGAGACATGAAAAACGGCAATAAAACAGCAAACAAAAGGACTTACAAAAGAGTCAAAACAAAGCAATGTATATTTTAAAACTTTTTTTTTTTTTCCTGAGCTGGAGTCTCACTCTGTCACCCAGACTGGAGTGCAGTGGCCGCTCCCGGCCACTGCAGCCTTGACCTGCTGGGCTCCGGCCATCCTTCTGCCTCAGCCTTCCAAGTTGCTGGAACTACAG
>CAUYQG010135357.1:0-49434 GCA_963574415.1 Tarsius wallacei
CCAGCTGATATGTAATCAACGACCCTTAATATTCATATGGTGGGGTTACTGCTTATTAATCCTTGCCTCACTGACCTTATAATGCCCCTCCCACAAGGAATTCCAGTGTGCCTTTTTTTTTTTTTTTTTTTTTGAGTTGGAGTCTCACTCTGTCGCCCAGACTGGAGTGCAGTGGCTGCTCCCGGCCACCGCAGCCTCGCAGCTCCAGCGATCCTTCCGCCTCAGCCTTCCAAGTAGCTGGAATTACAGGCGCGCGCTACCATGCCCGGCTAATTTTTTGATTTATTGTAGAGATGAGGTCTTGCTTGCCCAGGCAGGTCTCGAACCCGCGGACTCAGGCAATCCACTCACCTCAGCCTCCCAAAGGCGCGGGATTACAGGCTGAGCCACTGAGCCCGGCTCAGAGTGCTTTTCTTATGGAATGACACTATTTAACAGTTCAGGAGTTCTAGGATCACCCTGGTTGGTCCTCAGTTTCCTTCAGTCAGGCATTGGAGGCTCATATTTCAAATAAAATACAAATATTAGTAGCAAAATGGTCATACTGCTCTCTATTGACTGCCTGTCAGTGTTCATTTAGGGACAAATGAGAGAGATGGAGAAACAAAAAGTAAAACTCAATCCATGCAAAAGATCGATTACATCTGAACAGAATCCCCTCTGACTTCATTGGATTACACATTTTCCTCCCTCCCTCTGAGTCGCTCCATGCAACCAATTCGTCTTTCTTGAACCAAGAACTTTAGACTCATATAACTTTCTCTTCTGAAACGCCACTGGTTCTACAAAGTCATGGGCAGGCAGGTCCTAGCCTCATTGTTTCTGCCACTATACCCTCTAACTTAAGAACCTCTGGAGAATTCCATGACATCCTTCAGGATAGCCAAAAGCACAAAATATTGGAATCAACACAAAGGTCTAGTACAGTTTTTCTGAAGACTCACTTGGCTCATCAGGCCACACCCTAAACTAAAACTGCCTCTGGAACAGCATTATGTGAACCTTTTCTCCAAGAGGTTTTCATCTTGAATGGGAATCAGGGCTCCTCCCAGACGCAGGACACAGGGTTCACACACTTCCTCTTTATTGGAGCTCCGAGGGTAGGGCCTCTTACCTGCTTAATCATTCACATCATAATAAAATCTCTGCCCCAGAGGGATGAGACTAGATTTCTTTTGTTAAAATCTCATTAAAGCCTGCTTCAGCCTGTAATAATTTGTTAATAGATGACAGTGCTATTTGACTGCGATTGGGTTTTCTTTCATTTCTTCCCAGGTCTCATAATTGTCGCCTTATCTCCAAGGCATTTTGCTTGTCAGTGAAGTGTAACAGATGCCGTATCCATTGCAAACCACTGTGTGAGCATCCTGTATTATCTGTGAGGGAAAAGATGCCTCATTAGTTTCCTTCCTTCCTTTTTTTTCCTTTTTAAGCTGCTTCCGAGTCAGCTGAAAAAGATGGCTCTTTTTCTAAAGCCAGACAAAATTCCCAGGTATTTTCCTGCTCAGTGGTCTGATGTAAGCCTACCTGCCAAGGGTTTCTCCCTCTGGTTGCATCTACACAAAATCACCAAACAGTTTAGGTTTTTAAAAAAAAGGTATTTTCTTAATGTCCATACACATGGCAGCAACTAAAGCATTTTGAGAGGCATGTGGCAGAGTCTGTCTGGGGGTGGAGAGGTTTGAAACCTCAGGGGCACTACAAGAATCACATCAAATCATGGAGGTAGAAGGGTTTTCTAAACTGTAGCCTACAGAGATGGAGAATCAGAACATGATTTGGAGTACCCTGTATTCCAGCTGAATCGTGGGAGACTTGGTGTCTTTAGGCTCAATAAATGTGAAATAAAATATAAGGCAGGGTCAAGAGGGGAGGAATTGGATTGACGTCTTCATCTCCCTGCTGCACCTATCAATCTGCTTCTGCCACCAATCAGAATGCAAGCATGGCTGCTGAATCACATGATCATCTCTTAAACAGTTTTGGAAGTAAAATTCTTCTGATGATTTGATAGGAAAAATGGAATTCTATAATGCTATTATTACTAATAATAACGTCCATAGCTAACATTTGCTAAGTACTCACTCTCTGCCAGGCACTGTTCTAATTTAAATAAATTATTTTTATAGAGTCAGAGTCTTGCTATGTTGACTGATTTAGAACTCCTGGCCTCAAGTGATCCTCCTGCCTCAGCTTCCCAAAGTGCTGGAATTAAAAGCGTGAGCCACCATGACCAATTTTTCACAACCTTATGAGATAAGTATTATTATTATTTACATTAAAACTCTTATGCCAACAATTTAGTTTGAGTACTGATATTTCCATTTTTTAAATGGTGAAACTAAGGGTTAAGGAATGAGATAGCATTTGAACCAGAGAATTCTGACTCCAAAGGTTGCCTCCTTATCTGTTTAAGCTCTTTATATTAGCTGTGCTAAAATTGTATTCTGTGTATATTAGAAATAGAAGGTCAGCCCACTTTCATTATGTCAAACCACCATAATGGTTCTTAGATTGGGAAGGTAGCTGAATTGTTCTGAATTATTGACCATGTATCACAGCTGTTGTTCGACCCCAAATCTAACTACAAACCTGCCTGCCCTCTTGTAAAAGTGACTTAATAGCATCGGGATGGCAGAGGGCACATATGAGTGAGGCACAGAGGTATGAAATGTGGTTGACCTAGAAATGGCAAGGGAGGCTGAGGTGGGGAGGGTAGGCAGCTTCACAAGATATTAGGTAGGAGAGTTCAGCAGAGACACTTTGTAGGCTAACTCATAGGCCATTCTAAGAAGCTTGGACTGTATGCTGAGGACAAAGGGGTATCCACTGTAGGACCCTCCTCTCTGAGAACTGTCTGGGAACCTCTGTGTTGGAAAACAAGAGGTGAGTTTGTCTCACCTCTGAACATGCACTTTCATGTCTATTTTTTCCTTCCCAACTGGAAGAAGTACACCATGAAAACACTTTTATGCCTCTCACTTTGTGAGAAAGCAGTTGTCTAGGCTGTGTGAGATGTACCTTATGAAGCAGTCTAGATTTGTAAACTCCTGAATGACAAAGATTGAGACAACTATTTATTACCTGTTTCTTTGCAAGACTGTGAAATAGACAGTATTTGTTTTCAAATCCACTCCCCCACCCCTTCTTTTTTTGGAGACAGGGTCTCACTGTCTCACTATGTTGCCCAGGCTAGCCTCGAACTCCTGGGCTGAAACAATCCTCCCACTTACCTTTTTGGAACCACTACTCATCACCTCTCTACCTTGAATAGATTCTCTTTGCACTCTACCAGGTCCCAGAGCCTTCCCATTTTCATCTTCCCTTCCCTCAAAACTCATTCACAAGAAAGGATTTGAAAGCATTCATGCTGATCATGCTTACCAGGGCTGCCATACATAGCTGTGGGGGCTGGCACAGTACAATTACAGAGGCTTCGTGTGTGGTTCTTCCTAGTAATATTTATCACTGCACAGAGGCAAATCTCAAGCCAAGGGGTGAGTCTGAAATGTTGGGAGTTTAGCCATAGTTGGGCAGATGAAAGGTGTCTGCACAGGACTAAAGGAACCTACCTCCAGCCCCTAAAATCAAGTAGGCAGCTGCTTCTCTTGATGACTTAGAAGCCTGTTCTTGTTCCCAGTGTAACATCACAGGCAATTAAAGTCAATCCCATGTTGCCATTAAAAAAAGCCAATTGATATTATGTTGAAAGACAGCATGTGTCAGTCATTTCCCCCGGGGTTGCCCTCTCTGTAGACCTACAGCTTTTCTCCTCCACTAAGGTTAACTTTCCCATAGAGATTTTACATAAGGCAGAGTCATTTGCACTCATTAAGCTTGTGGGATTTTTCTACTTCTCAAGTAAATACTTTTGGTGAATAGGTTGAGCTCTTTGGAATACAAATCCTTAGCTTGAGGTTGCTTGAGTGGAAATTTTTAACAAGTTCCCTCAGCTACAGAGCCATGCAAAATGTGATTTCCTTAATGTGTGTGTTCCCACAGAAGTTAATGAATGGACATTACTCTGGTATGGACTCATCCTGTTACTCAGCTTGATCCTAATATCACTGGCCAAAAAAAAAAAAATCATTTGCTGCACTAGCAAACAACTGAATTCATTATGTCCAGCTACGTGAATAATACCCAGACAGATCCTTGTTGACACAGACAGAACGCCTGTCTCTGAGGCACGATAGGGCTGCCAGGCAGAGCAGCCAGTGTTGCCATGCTCCCTCCTGCTGCTCCTGTGGTATCCCACTAATCAGAAGTTGCCACTTGCTGCTGATAGGGTGATGTATGGCAGACTCATGACACCTCATTATTTCTGAGACAAAAAAAAAGGGCATCAGAAAGGAATAATCTCTAGGTTTAGGTTCAGGAGTGGAGGGTGGTGATGCACAGTAGAAGATGAAAAGCTATTGAGTTAACCACATCTGCTATCACTCAGGTTGCTGAAAAATAGGTCAGATCATGCAGCCAGCCGTAGGTGGTGATCACAGATTCTCGAGTTGATTGGGCTCACCAAGGGACATTTGGTCTCCTCCCTGCCTCAAGGCAGAATAATCTTCATACCCATACCAGCCTAGGTTGGAAAGACTTCCCTGCAAAGAGACTGTGTAGTCACCTGTCACTCACTCTGGATAGGCACAACCCTGTAGAACAAATTTAAAAAGCATTCCTGGATTCAAGGAGTAACAACTCTTGAGAAAGAGAACATTCTCAGCCCTCTTTGAGAATTCCAGTGGTCCATGTGGACTTCAATAAGAGGTTTTGCCCTGTGGAGCATAAAGTGACTCTGTAGGACCACCAGGCAGTTTCCTTGGCTAACCCTTCTTGGCCTGAGGCTACCTCCATTTTCCTGACAATTCCCAGATTGCTCAGAGGGAAGTAGAATCATCCCACAAACCCAACATGCTCACAATCTGATTGTACTTTCCATTGTGCTCATGTAAGAGTTACTTACTTGTTAGAGTGTTCACTCTTTTGAAGCGTTATTGCTCCAACTGGATATGTTCCCTGCTGGTGCTTAGCAAAGTTATTTTCTCCCTTCGTTGTCCATGAGGTCCAGGCAAATAGTCTACTAACTCTTCATTGAAAAGCCTTCTTCATGAAGCTCTTTCTAAACAAAGCCCTTCAATCTGATTCACTTTCCCCTTCCTATAGCAGTATGCAACTGTCACTTTATCCATTCATTCATTAATTCATTCGTTATCTCTTGAGCACCTACTATGTGTTCAGCCAGCATAGTTCTAGGCCGTGAGGACACAATTATGAAAAAAACAAAAGAAAAAAAAAAACAAAAACCAGATAATATCCTGACTTAATGGTTCTTACAGTCTAGTGGGGAAGATCATCATTAAAAAGTCCCACCTATTGCTGCTGAGAGTAGGGTCAAAGATTTCTATAGCTTGAGAAATAAAAAGTCATAATCCCTTGAAATTCTCTGATTCAGCCATGGTTCAAATTAAAACCATAGGTCATAGAGATGTTTCACAAGCCTTGGGTGAAAAGAATCTCTGTCTTAATGCATAGTGTTCTTATGTTCTTCTAAACACTCCCTTGTGGCTGCTAACCTCCAAAAATTGTCTTATGATCCCAAATTCTCTACTTCTCTTCAGTCGGAGTCTTTATTCTTCCAGGGCAGCTACTTAACTAAGTAAGAGAGAAAAATCAATCTTATTAAATTAATTCATACAAATGTGTGAATGACTAATTAAGTCAGAATCCTCAAAATTTTTTCATTTTTTTGGTAAGAGAATCTCTATTAACCCTAAATAATATCTAGATTTCCAGGCCTCCATATAAATTGGAAAAAAAGGCCTCCATATAAATTGGAAAAAAAGAAGGCAATATCAGAAAAAGTTTCTACTAGATTGTAAACTGTGGTTTCCCTGAGGACAGGGATCATCTCATTTTTAAATGCTCAGTTACCTAGCTCAGTCAATTGAGTACCTGGTCAATATTTATTGAATTGGGAAGAATGTTGGAGTATAGAAAAGACAGGAGGAGGAAGGGAGAGGATAGGAAAGTAAGGGAAACGGGGAGAAATAAAGAATTGGAGGGAAAAAGAAAAGAAAGGAGAGAGCAAGGAAATTCAAATGAGAGAAAAAGAGAACTAAACACAACCCAAATTATGGTACCAGCATAGTTCTAGGCCTGGTTTCTTTTGATGAAAGCCCTCAGAGAAACTGTAGCAAGGAGGAATTTATATCCAATAGAAAGAAGAAACAACAAAACAAAACAAACAAACAAAAAAAAAAATACTGCTGCTGTTTCAGAGTGCCAACAAGACAATGGAGCCAAGAGATGCTGAGCCCTAAGGAAAGATATTGATCAAAGTCATAAATTTCTATTTTTCTAGCATGATAGCAATGACTCATGACAGATGGCTGGCCACCATCAATGAGCCTCCCCGAGGGGCTCCAGTGCACAGTGGAATGGGTCCATGATCATCTAACAATTACAGGAACTCGGGAACTAACCCTGTTAGGGTTATAAAAATGGATCTCTGTAGATTCAATATAATTAGAGTCTGTATTCATCCATAGAAGACCGCAGTGGAATTTTCCACAGAAGCCGAACTAAAATGAAAACTTGAGAGAGAAGTAGAGGTCAGAAGGCAAAAGCCAAGACCACCGATTTTCTTTAGTGTCTCAGGAAATAAAAGAAGGTATCTTTTTCAAGCTGCTAAAGAAAAAAAATGAAGCAGCAGACTGCCTACAGGGAATCCAAGAGACCAAATGCTCCAGAATCTAGGGAAAAATGAGTCCAGAAGCTCTGAGCAAGGGAATTTACGAACAAGATCAGCCCAAGAAACAAAAGGGTTTGGCTTTTTTTGCCAAGATATATCTTGGAGAATAGAACCTGTGCACTAGGTGATTGGCCTGCTCTAGACAGGAATATCAGAAATAGTTATGCTCAGTTTACAGCCAATAAGTTTGTATGCATGGAAGTGCTGCTTCCATTTGTACTAACAATGAAACCACAGTGCCTGGATTTCAAGCCAAACAGTATCCTGACCCCACAATTCACTGGTTTCATGATCTTGGTCAAGCTACTTAATCTCTGAAATCCTCCATTTCTTCATTTGTAAAATAGGGGGGAAAACTTTCTCTATCACTTAAGGAGTGTTTTCTACTGCCAGAAAATATGCACTCTACAAATAATATCTTCTTTACTCTTTACCTCCCCTCCAAAAGGTATTATTGCTTCTTGGTACATGAGGAAAACGAAGCTTAGAGAGACTACCATGCTTGCCCAAGGTGTCACAGTTGATTAACTGTTAGAACTGGAACTGATGCTTGGTCTAACTTCAGAGTCCACAGCCTCATACTGTGCAGTATTGCCTCTCAAGCTGCCCTAAAACCAGAGTTGGGAATTTTCCATGCTTCTATTCAAGAACAGCTGAAGAATCACCCTCTTCCTCCATCACAGCAGGATCTATAAAAAGGAAGTACTCTCTTGTTTACATTTCACTTAACGAAGGTACAGGGGCTTTTTCTGGGGGTTTGTTTTGTTTATATTGTTGGTGTGGAATTATGCTACACCTGCAGACTGGGAAAAATCAGTCTCAGCCCCCAGGTCTCCAGTGAGCAGAATTATTATTAGGAACTGCCATTTGTCAGCTTGCCTTGGTACCCTCGACAGGGCAAGGGCATTGCCAAAATATGGTCCCTGTTTCCGTGGACTGTCAGCGGCTGCAACCTTGGAATTCAACCTCTCCAGCTTATTAAAACAACAAATTACCCACCATGAGAACTGCGGAGAGCATTCAGATGGAAAATGGTGTCTTTTTTATGAACTGATTTAATTAGGAGCAATTTTCCCGTCAGCTTGGTTGTCAGAGCATGGCTGAGGCAGCCACTGAGACGTGCATTTGGCCTGTGCCTTCCAGCTCCCTCCTTTCTGATGCTGCCTTTGGAGAAGGAGAAAAGTGACACCACTTTAGGAAAACACACTTCAAGCTGGGAAAGGAGACAGATCAGACCTGAAGGCCATTTTGTAAGGTCTTCAGAGAGTCCGCCATTTCAGTGATTCTCCTCTTGGTAGCATGATTCTCCCTACCAGGATTTTTAAAGCCTTTCGCTTCTTACGTGTCTCCCTTCTGCTCCTCGCCCCTAGCCATAGTCTCCTGCAGCCCTGATGGCTAAAAAAACAAAATGAATTTCAAAGGAGTCCTTGGCTGTAAGTGTGTAATTCTGAAGGATGTTTGGGGAGGAGGACTAGGGGCAGGTTGAATTCAATTGGGTCTGTGCTATCCACAGGCTACAGTTTCTAAAATACATTAGACATCAGATTTTTTGTTTAAAAGCCTAATTTTCATCCTGGGCCGCTTAATTTTGACTTTTTTGTTGCATTACCATCACATTTTCAGGCCTCAAATATACGGTATTTTGACATGTATGGAAGCCCTGTCATTCTCCATAATACACGTAAGCATTCACCCCACCCTGCCAGATATGAGAATAAGCAGGTAAGAGTACCCTAGATGCCAGTGGAATTTGTGTGTGTGTGTACACGCAATTTTTTGAGAAGGAAGAGGATAAAGATTAAGTTTAGGATGAGTGACAAAATGTTTTCCAAAAATGTACATAAGTGTTGAGAGGATCAAAGCTCAATGAGTTTAGTCTGGAAAGAATTCACAGAGAGGGTGAGTTTTGAACATGGTTTGAAAATACTTGACAGATTTGTGACTCCCTTTATGCATATTTACTTTTTTTCCAAGATAACCTAATAGTCACAAATTCTTTCTACTCATTTATGAAAAATGACAGTAGGAACGTAACCTTTCAAAGGGAAGTCATTTTTTCACACTTTTGTAAGAAAGCATTCCTTTTCATTTGGTATGTGGTTAGGATGGCGTGTGAGTAGTTCTGTGATCTAGAGCAGTGTTTACAAATGCCAGCTGAGACCTTATAGTGGGCTGTGAAGTCAATTTGGTGGGCCATGACCAGCACTTTTCAAAAGGAGAAAATAAAATAGGTGAGAAAAGTACAGATTAGAAACAATGGTTTTATGATTATAGGTATGATCTTGCACACACATTGGGTACCAGTGTAGAATGTAGTTCTTACAGTGGTTCCTGGAGCTCAGGCTGTGGCCTTGGGAGACTAGGTTCTAATTTTGGTGCTTCCCTTAACTAACTATGTGATCTTAATTTCCCTTCCTTAAACTTCCCTTTCATCATCTGTGCTATGAAGGCACAGGTAAAATGTTAAGAATCTATGATCTATAAAATGTGAAAAATAGAAATATATTTCTGCAAAAATGTACTATATCCCAAAGTCAACTAAAAATGGGTTGAAGGTGCTTTGAATTACCTGCGCTGTTAGTCCTCCAATGATATCCAGTGGCTACTTGACATTTGATAAAGTTAAGCCTTTTGATCTATCTAGCCACATTGTCAAACGAACTCTGTTTATTACAGGCTTTATGGAAATACTATATCAAGTCATGATGACATTTCAGAAATAAATATGTCAAAGACAAAACCTTGGTATAATAGCTTGCCTGTGGTCCAAACATCTCCTCTACCAGTACTTCATCTCTCTGAAAAAAAAATATAAAAAGAAACACAAAGTCTTGTGCAGCTGGGGATCGTGCCTTTCTAAGATTGAGAGCACAGCTCTCTGTGATGTTTCTCATTCAAATGGAATGTCACGTGCACTTTCCAGAGCAAGTTCTCGTCATATATTCTGTGCCAGAACCTACACCTTACTTTTTAGCAACTGAACAAAGGTCTGACTTTTACCACAGATGACCACTCTTCAGGCCTCAAGTGTGACCTGTCATGGCATTGCTCTGTGGACCAGTCCTACCTGAGTCAAGATTTCTCTGGAAAGTCAAAACCATCAGTTCTCACAGAAATGTAAGTCAGATGGCTCACCTGATTTTCTACATATCCTACACCTATTACATTGGAATGTCCTTGAACCCGGTTCCCTCTAGCATCTGAAATTTGGATGTAAATGAACTTGATAATGGATTATGACATGATTATAGCAATTACTGTAATGTTGTATAATTATGTACTTATGTGTATGTCTCTTTCATTTTATTGTGAACAATTTAAGGTCTAGGACTTAGTCGCGTATGTGGTTAGATTTCTCAGCAAGAGCATCTCCTGGCCTATTCTAGCCTCTTAGTGAACACTGTGGAGATTCAATTTATCACTGGAAGAGAGAAGAAAAGATGTTATTTAAAATAACAACTAACCTGTTGGTATTATTATATTTGGGATCATACATTTAAAATGAATTATATGTGTGGTTTCCAAGAAATTAGCATCTAGCCTAAAGAAATTATTTATTTATTTATTTATTTATTTATTTATTTATGAGTCAGACTCTCACTCTGTTGCCCAGGCTGCCAATGGCATGGTCACAATGATCATGGCTCACAGCAGCCTCAATCTCCTGGGCTCCGGTGATCATTCCACCTAGCCTTTTGAGTATCTGGGAGTATAGTCACGTGCCACCACACCTAGCTAATTTTGATTTTTTGTAGAACTGAGGTTTTGCCATGTTTTCCGGGCTGGTTTCAAACTCCTAGGTCAAGCAATCTGCCTGCCTTGGCCTCCCATAGTGCAGGGACTACAGGAGTGAGCCACTGTACCTGGAAGAATTATTGAAATTTAAAGAAACTTTGAGGATCATCTAGATTAGGGTTGGGAAACTATGGCCTGTGGGTCAAATCCAGTCCACTGCCTGTTTCTATAGATAAAGTTTTATTAGAATACAGCCACACGTTGTCCGTTGTGCTGCAATTACAGAATTGAGTAGTTGTGACAGAGTGTGACCATATGACCCATATAGCCTAATTACTTACTATCTGGTTCTTTCTTCAAAAAATCTGCTGACTCCTGATCTAGCACTCTCGTTTGATATAAAAGGAAACTGAGTCCAGGGAGAGGAAATGACTTGCCCAAACTCATTAACTTAACGGTACAGTTGAGACATATATCTAGGTCTCACTGTCCAGCTTCTCTTTTAAAATATCCCTCTGTTCCTTCCCCTAAATAGCAAATGTTCACTTTGAAGATTTGATTCAGATGAAGTCAAGAAACTGTCCCCTATGTTTCTCTGCTTTGTTGAGGAAATATTTGTGAACTTTTGCTCAGAGCTAATGGGTGATGTCCTATTTTTCTATCTGTGTCCATATTAAAGAGTGACAGGGTTTCAGTGCAAACCTCATTTTTATTCACCTTAGATTCAGCCATCCCTGGTCATGTTTGGGGAATCAGGCATGGGCCTCCTAAGTGAACTTTCCCGTGAGCCCCTCAGGAAAGAGCTTATCTTAAAGAGCAAAGGACGGAGTTGCCATAAATCAGGGTCCGTGTGAGAGGATCAGAGGAATGCAGATGGCATTAAGAACACCTGCCTGAGTCTTAGGAAAAAAGGGCTACAATAGATTTAAGCGAGTTGTTCCATAGAACCCGGCAAGGGCAAGGAGGGCATCAGACAACACAGGGCATTTGTGACCCTGGTGCCAGTGACTTTGGCACCAATGAGTGGTGGCTTTGTGCTCATTTCCAGGTGACTTCAGAGGCATATGTGATCTCTATAATAGAACTTGACACAGCAATCCAGGGCAGAACCAGAGATAAATGATGGATGGATGCTCGTGATAACCTGAGGACTGGTCTCTGTACCCATGTGAATGCTCCTTGGGGTGCCCTAAGACCAACAAGGAAAAAAATGAGGAGACTGGAAGGTTCATAGTAGCAAATGGGACTAAAACAGAGACACGCTCTTTTTTTTTTTCATCCGGGGCTGGTATAGCAGGTGGTGGGAAGAGTTATGAGTGTTAATCCTCTCAATGGCCTCTGCCAGTTTTAAAGTGTCCTAGAAGCAAATTTGGGCTCTTCCCAAGTCATATCCCCTGAGGTAGACAGTAAAGCCTCCAAAGTTCTATTGCTGAGTTTATTAATCTTGGTTCAATAGGGCAGTCCAAGTCATTCAACAAGCAATTCCCTCGCTGTCAGATACCACTTGCGTATAAATGCAGTCCGTGGAGTTGATGATGTTGGCACATCCAACCTAAATTTGAGTGGAATCCAGAGAAATGGCTTCTGGCCTATGAGAGAAAGAGCAAATGAAAATAAACACTTGTTTAACATCTATGAACCCCATCCCTAATAGGAAACACTGGTTTATAAATCTAGGACTTAACGTAAGCCACATGGAGAGGTGAGTCTATTTACCCCATGTGGGTGGTTATTTCCACCCTCTACCTAAAGAACATGGAGGAAAATATCAAAATGGCAGAAGAGTCAGGGGAGGAAAAGTAGGCAGGGCTTGCACTCTGCACTAGATCACTTCCGAAAATCTTTTCTGGGCCTACACGTGATCATGTATTATGACTTTATTTACAGCCAAGTGGTATCTTACCAAGAGTAAAGCTATGTGTTAAGAAAAATTATCCAAAACTTGAAAATAAGACAAATAAAACATATATTGTCATGCCATAACATCATCTAATAAGCCCACCTAAAGATCGTCTGACACGCCAAGGAAGATAACTTAGTAATTACTAAGGATTAGGGTCCAGACTCGTTAAAGTTAGATGTTAACTTGGGAAGATTGCTAAGTTGCAGATGACTTTTGTTCAACAGAAATGCAGATGAATTCTGTCAAATAGAAAACATCGCCCCAGAGGGTTTGATTTCATTGCCATGGAGAACAGTAACCAGCTTTATCTAGCTTTGCAAACCTACTTTTACATCCTTACTTTCAATGATCATAGAAAACAGTCTCTTATATTCTCTTTTGATTTCACTTTGTCATCCTGCTGGTCCCCTATGAGTTAGGACTATATATTCGTATGAAAATCATATTTTTAACATTGCATAGAAACCCCCTTCTCCAAAATTCTCTGTGGGCTTCCCTGTTTATAATTATCCATCTTATTCTCTATGCATCATAATGAATTGGACTCATCTGGCTTTCATTTCTCAGCTGGCAGGTTAGACAAAGTCTCATTGTTTAAAAAAAAAGAAAGAAAAAGTTCCTTTCATGTCTACTTTAAGTCAATTCACCTCAGCAAGTTGCTTGGTGACCTTTTGGGCCCAATATTGTGCTGGTTACTCCATAAATTACAGAAGAAAAGTCATAGCTCCTGTCCTTAAGTATCTTACAGACAAAATGGAGAGATACATCATGTGCACTTTTTATAATAGTCATCTGTTTTGAGACACTGCTATGGTATGTGCAGACCTGTTAACTACCTTGAGCTCTAAGGTTAATCTGATTTTATTCTAGAATTTAGGGGGGGAAAAGAAGCAAGAAAGATGACTGTAGCTGTAACAAGTTTCAGCCTCTGTTGGCTCCAACCCAGACTAATCGGCCTGGGAGATTGATTTTTCCCTCCAGCCAGCAACTTGTTCAGCATTTCTGCTCATCATGCTTCTGGCATCGCTTCCTCAGAGGACTGTCCATCATTCTTAAACCATCACTGGTCCTCTTGATAAATCAGCAGACAGATGCTGGGGAAGCAGAATGGAAATTCAGAAAATATACCTGATTTGCAGACTCATTCTCCCTTTCTTGTTACCTTGGTTTCTCACATCAGAGAGGATCATCAGTCTGGCTGTGAACCAGGATGTGTGTGTGTGTGTGTGTGTGTGTGTGTGTGTGTGTGTGTGTGTGTGTGTATTTTGAGGATGGGCACGGGAGATGATTCCTGAAATGAGGTTTAGGGGAGAAAGCTTCTAAGCAGGAGGTCTCTAATATCTCTGAATTCTTTTATTTTCATTTTTATCTTTTTGAGTCAGGGTCTCACTCTGCTGCCCAGGCTGGAGTGCAATGGCATGATCATAGCTCACTGCAGCCTCAACCTCCTGGGCTCAGGAGATCTTTCTGTATCAGCCTCCTGAGTAGCTGGGACTACAGGCATGCACCACCATGCCTGGCCAATCTTCTTTTTCTTTTCTCTTCTCTTCTCTTCTTCTCCCTCCTTCTCTCTTCCTTCCTTCCTTCCTTCCTTCCTCTCTCTCTCTTTCCCTCCCTCCCACTCTCTCTTTTTTTCTCTTTCTTTCTTTCTCTCGAGACAAGGTCTCACTATGTTGCCCAGGCTGGTCTTGAACTCCTGGGCTCAAGCAAGCCTCCCACCTCAGACTCCCAAACAGCTGAGATTACAAGTGTGAGCAACCTTGCCCAGCCTCTGAATGCGTATAGGCCCATCTCCATTTTTGAGGAATATCTTGGACAATGATGTTGATTTTACTGTCTCTACAAGACCAGAAACAAAAGCCAGCATGTTCAGTGTTAATACAAAGAAGGAAGGAGGAAAGAGCAGGCTTTGGCGCCCACATGTTCATTTGAATGAAAGGTTAAGAACTGGGGAGTGGGAAGGGGAGGGGGTGTCCATACTTATATTAAACTACTTTATAAATGAAACCCAGCTGAGGGACTCCCAGGCCCTTCAGATCCAGATAAAGTTTGTTTGAACTGTCTTGACTGTGGAAAAGTTAGATCTCTCTCCCATATTTCTGTGAATTATTAAGGGATCTACATGATCTTATTAGCTCTGGCTCCAACTTTCTGCCCTAGCTGAGTGCTTGTTCTCTGCCCTGTATCTTGCGGCTATTCCTTTATTTTCACTCTGGCTTTTACCCAAACATGAAAGAGCTTGGCCTTCTTTCCTTGCTTCCCACAAAATAATCATTTGCACATGGAGATGAAGAAGATTTATATGCAGCAACATATACTATTTAAAATTGAGTAGTAGATAGTCTTCTTCTTAAAAGTCCTTTGGTCACCCTGTCTTCTTGCTCTGCCATCACCCAAATCCTCTCGTTCTTTTATGCAAAGACGGGACTGTCTAAAAGTTAGGAGCATGCAGGCAGACTGCTAGGGTTCATGTCCTGGTCTAACCCTCACTAGCAGTACACTTTAGGTAAGTCACTTGGCCCTTTTCGTGCCTTATTGTTCTCAGCTCCTTCCTCATAAAATAATTGTGAGCATAGAAGGAGATATATGCTGCCAACAAACACATGAAAAGATGCTTGACATTATTACTTATCAGGGAACTGTAAATCAAAATCACCAAATGATATCATCTGACTGCCACTAGGATGACCAGAATAAAAAATTCAGATACATCTCCAAACTATTTTCCACAGGGAATGAACTTGCTTACATTCCCACCAGCAGTGTATGAGTGTTCCCTTTTCTCCACAGCTTTGCCAACATCTGTTGTTTTTTGACTTACTAATAATAGCCATTCTGACCAGTAGGGGATGGTATTTCATTGTAGTTTTGATTTGCATTTCTATGATTATTAGTGATATTGAGCATTTTTTCATGTTTGTTGGCTGCTGGTATGTATGTCTTCCTTTGAGAAGTGCCTGTTCATGTCTTTTGCCCACTTTTGAATGGAGTTTTCTTTCCTGTCAATTCATTTGAGTTCCCTATAGATTCTGGATATTAGGCCTTTGTTGAATGCATAATTTGCAACTATTTTCTCCCATTCTGTGGGTGTCTCTTTACTCTCTTGATGGTTTATTTTGCTGTGCAGAAACTTTTTTTATCTTGATACGGTCCCACCTGTCAATGTTGATCTACCATTCAACCCAGTAATTCCAGTTCTGGCTGTATACCCAAAGAAGCATAAATTGTTCTACCAAAAAGACACCCACACTCATATATTTATGGTTGCACTATTCACAACAGCAAAAATATGGAATCAACCCAGGTGCCCATTGACAGTGGACTGGATCAAGAAAAAACCACCCATTAAGTACAATGCTCACCATGGGGGCACTGGGGGAGAGTGGCAGGGGCAGGCTTATCAGAAGCCCAAACCTTGCTTTCATGTAATATGCCTATGTAACAAATCTTCACATGTATCCTCTGATTCTAAAATAAAATAAAACTTAAAATAATTCAGATAATAACAAGGCGAGTATGTGACAAATCAGAACCCTCTTACATAGCTGATGGGAATGTGAAATGAGTGCAGCTGTTTTGAAAAACAATCCACTCGTAGGTATATACCCCAGAGAGATGAAACATGTATCCACAAGACTGTTTTATAGCAGCATTATTCACAATAGCCAAAAGTTGAAAACAACCCAATGTCCATCAACTGACAAATGGATAAACAACCTGTGTTCTATTCATGCAGTGGAATGTTAATCAACCACAAAAAAGAATGAAATACTGATATAAACTATAATATGGAAGAATCTTGAAAACAGTATGCTATGGAAAGAGGCCAGTCATAAAAGAACACGCACCATATCATTCTATTTGTATAAAAGGTCCAGAATAGGGAAATCTACATAAAGTAGATTTAGTGAGTGCCTAGGAAGGAGTGGTGTATGCTTTGAATGGGGAAACTATATGCAGATTCTATCTCAACAAAGCTTTTTTTTTTAAGGGGGAAATGTATTTTTACATTCATAACAGTGCCTGACACATAGGAAAGTTCAGGGTCCTTAGGGGAAACAGATTGCACATTCAAACGAGTTATTAAGGAGAGATTCAGGAAGGTCTATCCATAAAGGTGTGGGCAGGGTTAGGGGAAACTAACAAGAGATGCTGGAGAGTCCTATGAGCAAGGGATGGGAATCCTGAGAGTGGGCTGTAGTAGAAAGGGTGTATCAGCAGTAGCTGCGGCTTTCGTAGAGAAAACAGCCACAAGCTGGGTGCAGTGGCTTATGATTGTAATCCCAGCACTTTGGGAAATTGAGACAGGAGGATTACTTGAGCCAAGGAGTTTGAGACTAGCCTAGGCAACAAAGAAAGACCTTGTCTCGAAGGAAGGAAGGAAGGAAAAAAGGAAGGAAGGAAGAAAGGAAGAAAGAAAGAAAGAGAGAAAGAAAGGGAAAGGAAGGAAGGAGAAAGAAAGGAGGGAGGGAGGAGGGAGAGCAAGGCAGGGCAAGACAGGGGAGGAAGAAAGTCACTGCCCACCCACTGTCCAGAGAGGAGCCAATGCCTCAACACGACCACTCTTCATCTGCTGGATTTCCCTTCGACAGGACCCACCTGGGAGCCTAAGGAGCCCATAGATATTGTCCATACAAGTTAGCCTCCTGGGACAGAAACAGTTATTGTGTGGACCAGCTTAGCCTTCCTTTGTTTTATTACTATCACCTCTCAACAGCTCCACCTGAGGGCCAATCTTCCAGGGCCAGGCTTTCCCACTACATGGTCTACTAAGGTAGGTCCTTTTAAAAAAAAAAAAAAAAAAAAAAATATTTGGGGTACAATAAAAGGTTAGGTAAACAAATATCGATTATGCAGGTACCCTTGTTGATGAGGTATGCCCCTCCCTCCCCTAGCAGTTTCCCTCAACTGCCAATACCACCCCCCCTCCCCTGACAGTTCCCCATTACTGCCAAGTGCTTTCTTATAGTATTATAATTGTTCAAGGTCCGCTTATGAGTGAGAACATGTGGTAGGTACTCTGTTCTTTGTTTCTGTGATAGATCACTGAGTATGATCGACTCCAAATCCATCCAAGTTGCTGTGAAGTCCTTCTTTATGGCTGCATAATATTCCATTGTGTATATGTACCACATTTTCTTTATCCAGTCCAGCTTCGATGGGCAAGGTCTGCTTACTAAGAGATCTGGGTACTTTTCTGTAGCAAAACATGTGAAGTCTTCTGCAAAGATGTCCCACAGACCTTCTCCTAGGGCAGTTGGAGAAAGAAAACTAAGACATCAGAATGTTTCCCCAGGTTGTCCACTGAGAGTGGGAGTGGGTGACAGGGGATACAGAACTGAACTGTGGGGTGGCACCCTTTTGCAGCCCAGGTGTAGAAAGTATCAAAAGTATATGTGGATGAGAAACAGATTTTCAACTTCCTCTTCTAGGTATCTCCACAGGCCTGTGTTTATTCCTCCCTGATGCTATCTCCTTCTGGAAGTGTGGCCTCATTTGTCAGTGGTGTTTTTCTGATAGACTGGTGAATCTATATTTGAATTAAGGTCTGGGCAAAAAGGGGGCATAACTACTTGTTATGGTTGAATTGTTTTCCCCAAAATCTATATGTTGATGTCTTAACCCCCAGTAGTTCAGAATGTGACTTAGAGAAAAGGTAATTAAGGTAAAATGAGGTGATTAGGGTAGTCCCTAGTCCGATATGTTTGTAAGAAGAGAAGACTAGGACATAGACACTGGAAGACCATGTGAAGACAGGGAGAAGATGGCCATCTACAAACGAAGGAGAGAGGCCTCAGAAGAAGGTGCCTGCTAAGCCCTTGATCTTGGACTTTTAGACTCCAGGATTGAAAATGAATTTTGGTTTTTGAAGCCACCCGGTCTGCGTCGCTTTATCATGGCAACCCTAGCCAACGGATATTCCAGAGTGTCAGTCGCCCACCTTTCTTCTCCAACTTGCACCTTTAGAAGGTTGAGAATAAGAGTACTTGAGTCCCACTTGGGATTTTGCTTCTCAGATCTGGCATATAGTTTACCTATAGAAAGAGTGTCTGGGGTGATGTACTCATATTTTGACTCAAGTATACATTCTGCTTCATAAAGTTTTAGATTATAAGCAATATCACATTTCATTTTCTCTCTTTAAAACAGGTTTAATCTGAGCCTTAGCCCTCCTAGTTGACCAGAAACTCAATCTCAGTCATAGTTGTGGCTCCCCTTTCCCGATTTGTGCAGAGGTCCTGGAGGTCTTATAGTGTCTGCAACATTTAGGGAAGGCCTTCCAACCCGTTCTTCAGTTACTCTGGGCTCTGTTCACTTGTTTATTTTCCAAACTTCTGTGAATGCTTAAAGGGAGTAAACGCATTGCTTTTGTGCCATGTTTGGGCATGGGGTTCTTGGCAATACCCTTTCTTCTAGAAGAAGCCTTCAAAACTCTTTTCTTTGGTTGCTTCCTCAACCTAGCCTTAATGTCCTCTACCTACAGGACAAACCAACAAAGTTCTCTCAGCCTGGAAAACGCTGTTTCACTTCTCTCCCAAAGCTCCCCAAGGCAAAGAACACAAATAACTGGTTAACTTCTTAGTGGAAAGTTGTGAGAACATTTATAGCAATAAAAATAGAGAATAAGTGAGTATCTCTGTAAATCACTCTGCTTTGTTTTGATAGACTATAAGGAAGCCACTGCACTCTTAGAGCCAGATTTCTATCATGGAACAGCTGGAATTCTGTCATGGAAGGAGGAAGAACTCAGCTGGCATTTCCTTTGATGAGATTCCTGGGGCACAATGGCAACCTTACAGATGATGGCTGCTGGGTTCAATTCCTTTCTTTGCCCAAGAGCCTCAAGCAGCTTTGCCCAACCAGGGGGGTAAAGCCGTGCAGCCAGATTTAGCCTCCACCTCAGGTCACAGCAGATAGAACAAAACTGAGGAGTCTTCCTGCCCACCCACAGTGGCTGGTAAGAACTCTGTGACAGGTGTCACACAGTGATTCCCCTCTCATTGACACCACTTCATCCAGTTGTGACTGAGCTGGAAAGGGAAACAACCCAAAACTTCAATTCCAGTTTGCAGGGCGGCCACTTTCCAGGAATGACTAGGACCCCAGGGAGGACCTGCACTCAAACTCTTGAGTATCTCATTAAAAAGGATGAATCTGCTACTGTGATGCTGGGGTTGGGGTAATGCAGGTGGCCGGGGGCTCACTGGGTAGTGGGGACCGGGTGATCTCACTCAGCCTCAGCATGTCCTTTCTTCATTCAAGTGACTCCCAGAAGTCCAGCTTCCTTTGGGAAGCCTACCTAGGCTTTTGACAAAAAGAAGAACCAGTATACCTTTTGCTCAAAAAAGAAATTAGGCTTTTCCCTCCTATCAGCCTTCATCCCTGCCTCTAAGATAGGCAGACAGACATGTGTGCGCGCGCGCGCACACACACACACACACACACACACACACACACACACACACACACACAGTGTGAATGTTTCATTACTGGCTTGGAAGTTTGCTCCATTGTCCCCATCTAGAGGTGCCAGGATGCCTGTCCTCTTTCTCTCCCCTCTCCATGCCCACACTGAGGATTTGCCACTTGCAAGTGAACATATCAGGTAGTTGTATGGGTAATAGTGTCAGTTCTCCTCTTCAGTAAACTTGAGGAGCTTTTCTTGAGTGTGGACAAAGGTGTAGGGAGTGCAACCTAAGATAAGAGAGAACGATGTCAGCCTCAAAGGTAAGTTTAGATTATCAGTGGAAAATTCTAGAGAAGGTCATGATTGAAGTTGATACCATGATCTCTGAAACATGATGATTTCAGAGATTATCATTTGAAGGAGGCTTGAAAGAGGAGTATGAGTTCAACAGGGGAGAAGTGGCGATTGGGCATACTGAGCAAAGGAAACAGGATGGTCAAAAACCTCTCTTATCTGACGCTGCTTTCTTTTTTTTTTTTTTCCAGTTGGTGTCTCACCCCGTCACCCAGGCTGGAGTGCAGTGGCACGCTCATGGCCACCACAGTGTCGACCTGCTGGGCTCAGGAGATCCTTCTGCCTCAGCCATCTAAGTAGCTGAACTACAGGTGTGCACTACCACATCAAGTCAATTTTTTGATTTATTGTAGAGATGTCTCGCCAAATTGTCCAGGCAAGTCTTGAACCCGTGGACTCAGCAATCCTCTCACCTCAGCCTCCCAAAGTGCTAGGATTATAGGCATGAGTCACCGCACCCAGTCGACCCTGCTTTATTTTCTTCCAGCATTTAACATTGTCTGAAAGTGTACTTTCATCTATATTCTAATTGCCCCTTTTCTGCCTACCCCATGTACTCTAACTTTATGAGTGCAGGAAACGTGTCTGTCTCATTCACTGTTGTGTCCTAAGTGCTTAAAATAATTCCTGGCACATCATGGGCGCTCAGTACCTATTTGCAGAATGAATGCGTCAGTGGGCAGTTCAAGGAAAAAGGAAAGGGAATTCTGATAAGCTCCAAAATTATGTATGTGGTTTCATTTCATCCTACAACAATACCACCCAAGAAAGACATCATCATCTCCAACTTACAAATAAGAAAACTGAGGTAAGACAAAGGCAGCCAGCCAAAGGTCACGCACCCAGTACCAAGGGACAAAGGTAAAGCTAAAACTCAAAGCCCAGGTGATTAGTTTACAAAGTATGGATTATAACAGGAAAAGATCATGAAAAGCCTGAACTAAGGAGAGCTGTGGGAAGGAAGTTAGAGAGACAAGCTCATGCTTGAGGCAGTGTGCTGTAAAAATTGACAAGACTCGGGTACAGATTGAAAGAAATTTGTTTGCAGATTCATCTCTACCCAAGTGGCTGGTCCTGACCTCCTTCCCTACTATGGTCAATCACATGGGGATTACAGAAAAAAATATGAGGCATTGGTCACTAGCTAGCTGTTAAACTTTGGGAGTCTTACCCAACCTGAGGATCTGTTTCTCCTGTTATATGGTGATAAATAGGTTAAGAATTGTTATGAGATGATGTACATCAAAACACTCAGGACAGCTCCTGGTCCATAGTAGGTGTTCAATAAATACTAATTCGCTTATCTTTCCCCTTGGTTTCCTTGTGTCTTTTGGCATGAGAAATATCATTCCCAAGAGGAGGACCAAAGAGGAAGGAGGAGGATCAAAGAGGAAGCAAGTGTCAGGAGCACATCTGCCCTGGCATAGGTTGGGCAGTGAATAGTCTCAAGAAATAAGTGACAGCCTAGGCCTGGGAGATAGATAGGGAGATGAGGCTATGAATGCACCCAGAAGGGCAAAGTTTCCTTTGTATAAGGAAATCTCAGACCCCTCTGGAAAAAGGTTTAGACAAGACGCCAGAATCCTAAAGGATTATGGCCAATCTTTTCTCAGCAGAAAAGAGCTTGGCTTGGACCTTATATATGTGAATTTGGTTATCAATAACCAAATCAGGTTACTCATAACCTTATTATGATGTTTGTTAAAAGTTAATTTTTAAAAAATTATTTGAGTTGAAATATGCTATAGGACCTGCTGGAGATGTTTCCATTTATTAAAACATAATGCTCACTACTCTGTAGAACTGTTTCCTGAATAAATGCACTATCAACAGAGTCATTTTAACATGGTGTTAACTTGTAAACAATTAAATTATAACACAAATTGTCTTTGAATTTATTTACTTCCTACGTGTTGGAGTTGTCAGGAGAAAAAAAAAAAAGAGGACCGGGGTCCCAAGATCTTCCCAGCTCTGGGAGTTGCAGGGTAAGACAGCAACAGCACAAGGCAGGCACTTAAGGGGAGGTGAAGATCTTGTTACCGCATTTGTTTACAGCGCCACCTGGTGTTTATAATGCATACATGTTTCAAGCTTCCTTATCCTTAAGAGTTGGAATTTGCTGAGTAAAATCTCCATTTTTTTTTTTCTGAATCATTCTCTCACTTGAAAAGTATGAGGCGTATAAGTAATAATAATCCAAAATAACAGCTAATGCCCTAAGGCTATCCTTTTTCTTTTAGCTTTGTAATGTTGAAAAAAAGTTCTATATATAATAGTTAAGATTGAGCATTTTTTTGCTATGTGCCAGGTACTGTTCTAAGTGCCCTGCATGGATTAGGTAACATAATTGCTATAACTCTAAAGATAGGTATTATTATTACAATCCCCATTTTACAGATAGCAACTGAGGCACAGAGAATTTAAGGAATTTGCCAAAAGTCATATATCTAGATAGTAGTAAGGCAAAGATTTAAACCTAGGTAGTCTAGGTTTAAATGCACATGCACTGGTATGCTTACGTTATATGAAGAAAGATCTTGATTTTTATTTGGGTTGATATTAAGAATTTAATTTCTCTGGGCAAAGGTGAACAGCGCAATTATGCCTTAAATAATCCTATAGTATGTGAGAGATATTACGCTTTTCAGAGGCAAGACTGCCCATTAGAACGTCATATAATCCACAAGGATGCCACACAAAACAACTCAATGTTCATAACAACCCCCCCCGACAATATAATCGCCTTTATTTTTTTTTTAATGGTTCACCACAGACTTGTACTTCTGAGCTCAAGGGATATTCCTGCCTCAGCCTCCTGAGTAGCTGGGACTAGAGGCACACACCACCATTCCGACTAATTATTTAACTTTTTTGTAGAGACAAGGTCTCGCTATGTTGCCTACTGTTATCTAACTCCTGGGATCGTGAAATCCTCCATCTTGACCTCTGAAAATATTGAGATTACAGGCATGAGCCGCTGCACCTGGCTGGCCCCTTATTCCTTAAGAGTTCAACAATTCTGGAGATTGCTCCTTTAAAAAGGGTAATAATAGGCCAGGTTTGGTGGCTCAGCCTGTAATCCCAGCACTTTTGGAGGCTGAGGCGAGTGATTTGCCTGAGCCCGTAGGTTTGAGACCAGCCTGGGCAACTTGGCAAGACCTCATCTCTACAATAAATTTTAAAAGAGGTAACCGGGGCATGTTAGCTCTTGCCTGTAGTTCCGGCTACTTGGAAGGCTGAGGCAGAAGGACTGCCTGAGCCCAGCAGGTTGACACTGGGGTGGCGGTGAGTCTGCCATGGCACTCCAGCCCGGGTGGCAGAGTGAGATTTCAACTAAAAAAAAGGGGGTGGTTGTGGTGGTAATAATAGCTATTTTTAGTGCTTTCTTGCTCTTGTTTTTAGATAGCTACCTAGTGAACAACAATGTAGGTTTTGGGGGTCAAACTACCAGTGTTGAAATCCTGGAAGTGCCACTGACATCTCCAAGTATCAGATTCCTTCTCTATAGAATGGGGAAAAATAATAAAGCCTACCTCAAATGAGTGTGAGGGTTAACTGATTTAATACATCTAAAACGCTTGGAAGGGTTTCTGGCACTTACTAAGTGCTCCACAAAAATGTGATCTTGTATTATAATGTGCCAGAAATTGTTGGCTATTATTATCACTCACGCAAAAAAAGAATCTGGGAGGAAATTTAACAAGATGTTAATAATAGTTATTATGTGTAGTTGGGATTTTTGTTTTTGTTTTACTTGTCCTTGCTGAATGAGCAGAGGTTGCTTTTTAACAACTGAGGCTAAAAGTAAAGAATAACTTCAGAAAAGAAAAAAAGAGTTGAAGGATCTAAGGATGATTGGCTTGGAGTAAAGGAGTCTCACAGAGGACATGGTAGATGTCAAGTAGTTCAGGGTTAACAAGTGGAAAACACAGAAAATGTGTACTGTGTAGTCTCAGAAGCAGAACTAGTATTGATGGGTGAACATTTCTCAGCGTCTCTAACAAGCAGAGGTGATTAGAAAAGTCACAGTGAGCACCCTGTATTCAAGTGGAGGCTGTAGGCCACCCTCAGATATGGCCCACAGGTAATTCACGGATCTAGTGGCAGATTGGATCATAAGACCTCTAAGTTCCTACTGAATTGGGGATTCTGATTCATTCTCAATTTTACTTTGAAATACTCTAGATGAAAAACAGGTGGTCACCAGATTTCAGAGAGTTGAAGTCTGTTCTCTTGCCAGTTATTTTTCTGTCACGATCATCGTTTCCATAAATCCTAAGAGAAGACACTTGTCCTCCCACATTGTATGGGGAGGACATTGTATGTGGTTTGGAGATGTCAGAAGTGGAAGCAGAGTCCTGAGCACTCACTCCTCACTGCCACCTAACGTCCAGGCATTAGTCCTGAAGTAAACAGTCCTGATGTCGGTGCCTGCTGAGAACATAACAAGGAATAGGCAAGTGTGTCTGGCCTACATGAGTCTGTGAGGCCATTTTTTGTCTTCTGTATCAGTTAGGAATTGCTAGTAATAGAAGCCTCGCCTCAGTGACTTAAACAAATTAGGGGTTTGTGTTTACATAAGAGGAGTGCACATGGATACCGAGCAGAACTGGTATGTCAGCTCCAGAGACCAGGTTCCTTCTTTCTGCGCCACCCTCTGCAGTCTGCAGGCTCGGAAGCTTCAATCATCACATCTACGTTCCAGGCAGGAAAGGGGGAAGAACAAGAGGTAAACAGGGTGTTTCCGTTTTAAAGAACTCTCCTAGAAGTCCCGCCCAATAGTTAGTTAGTGCTTAGGTGTCAGTTACGGCCATGTCTTACTGCAAGGGGCAGAGGTGGGGGCTGGAAAGTGTAGTGTTTTCCCTGAGTACTCTGTCACCCCATTAAACCCCAGGATTCTGGTACGAACCCCAGGATTCTGGTACAAACAAAAGCAGTCAGTTCCTCTTTCCCTTATAAGGATAGTGGGAATTATTCACTACTTTATGAAAATGAGAAAACTGAGAAGTGGCCACAGAATATCAGTGGTGATACTGGTCCCAACATCCAGCTCAAGGGTAGCTTTGAAAAATGAGAGAACACAAAGACAAACCCATGAACATCTGTGGACAAACACCAGCTGTGAGCCCAAGGCCATCTCTCCCTGGGGAGTCCAACTGGCAGATGAGAAGGGCTGCAGAGGTCAGTGAGGACGACTGGGGCAGAAGCCTCAGTGATGGGGCTCCGTGTCACTCTCTGGGTTGGCAAAAGGTAGACAGCTTTGGCCTTGGTTCAGCTGGGAGAACAGATGGGCAGGAATTCAGCGCAGCTTCCAAATCAGCCAAGCGGCAGACTGCCTTCCTTCCCTCTCTGGGTCAGCTCAGGCTTCACTTTCCACCTGCTCACAGCCAGCTGCAGAGGCCCAAGACTAAAGGCCATGGCAGCTAGGGCAGGAGCACCTAGGAATGTGTTTGACTTTAAGGACAGGCAGGAAGAACTGTTCCTCTAAGCAGTGAGGGGACACCTGGGTTGAGCTGCCCACCAGGGGCAAGCTCAGATTTCTTTGTGGAACAGAACTTTGTCCTCACTCCTTTTGAACATTCGGCTCCAACTATTGAGAAACCAGTCCATTTGTTTTGAAAATGGCCTGGAGCTGTGTTCGTTCTCAAGCTCTTACCTCCCATCAGAATAAGGTGATGTAGCCAGAGGTAGAAGGGAAACTCAGGACTTACCCTAAACCACAGGCAATGCAAGCAGAGGTAACTCCTTTCCACATCTGAAAAGGAGGTTTTCATAGAAGGGGAAAAGAAACAAAACAAACTTGATGGTTAGGAATGTGTGTTCAGCTTTAGAAATAAGACATAAAATGCACAAAATTTTATTGCAGTTAGAGTATATGGTCAAGGAGGAAGAAATATGAGTTTTTAGAAACACATTTTCCCCTATCAGTTGAACATGGTGGGGTTTACTTGGGAGGAAAGGAGTTCTCCTCTCTTTCACTTTCCAAAGATTACGTCAACTTTGTATTACCTGTGTGTCTACTCCCATTCACTGACTCTATAATTAAAATGTGACTGGAATTTACTTAAAATTTCATGTAGCTAGGTTTCCAGAAAAACTTTTTAAAATGAGAAGTCTGAAGTGATGAGGATTACTGCCGTACTCCTTTAAGAGAAATAAGTTGGCAAAGTGGAGGGAGAGAAGGGGGACCGGGAGAGAGGACTAGCAGTAAAGGCCCTATCGCCTCGGAGGAGGAGCCCCCAAAAGCAGTCTCCATGTTTCCATGACATCCCTCTTCTAGGCAGCCTCTGGCACCTCACAGCCACCTGCAGACTGCATAATGAGGCTCTTCAGACGATTATAAAGAACTTCCAACTCTGACTCCCTCACCCCAGGCCTTCTGTAATCTTGAGACCCAAGACTCATCAAATCTAAACACTGGCAGCCTGAAGATCTGCTCGTGTGGCCTTGCGAAGGCTGGGCAGAAGGCGGCCAGCAGGCTCTGGCACCACCTGCCTCTCCCTCCCCTCCCTCAGCAGCCTGGCTCCTTGCCCCCATGAGGACACAATCAGGATTGAGAGCCTTCAGAAGCCCCCCTTGGTCCTCTGGGGTGTGAGGAGTCAGCAGGGACACACACCCCATCCCCGCCAGGGCCATCTGTACTCAATTATAAGCCCTTTGGAAGCCAGCAGAGGGCTGTTTAGCTGCTGCTGGTTCTCTATGATTAGCTTGTTCTTGTTTTTTGAATATTGCACATGGTGCAGCCAGCTGTGAGAAGCATTCACAATTCAAAGCCTTTTCCCCTTCGAAAATAAAAGTGCTAAGCTAGTTGTTATTACTATGGAGAAAGAAAGAAGTTTAAAAGTCTTACTTGCTAGAGAAGTTCTTTTCCCCACCTTATAATTCCTTTGTCTATATTCCAGTCACTGTATAGGTACTTGTTTGCTGCAAATGAGCTGTGCTAACAAATATCAAGATAGTGTGTAAGTCCAGTTCGTGAATCCATATTCCATAGCCTCTCCTTCCTCCCTTATTGTGTGTGGATGAGAGAGACTGAATGTTAAGACATACTTTTAATGAAACAAATCTAGAGATTCAACTTTTGCAATGCAATCAGGAGCCAGGGCCTTCTCCAGGGGCTTGCCAGGAACAAAGCAACAGTACTTTTTTCACACTTTGAAATCCTCAATGTTCTCTGCAGGCAAGAAGCAGTTTGGCTCCAAGCCAGCATGAAAGTCACCAGGAATGCTTAATAAAATGTGTATTTCTGGAGCTACATCATGGACTTGAAATCCAGGCTCCCTGGTAAGAGGAGGAGGGCCAGAGAAGTTGGAGATCTAGGAGTCTTGTGAATAGTAATAATGAAAGTCATGAGATGAGCTACAATTCACAGACAAAAGAATATGAAAACATATTCTTCACCTCCTATTTCTGAACTAGGAACACTTTTTTTTTTCCTCATAATTTATAGGATCTGTAGTAACCAGCAGGACAAATATGCCAATAACTACTGTCCACATCTATAGATATAACAAGTTATTTGTAGCATGGGTTGATGGCTTTTTTTAATCAATGTAACTTTCTGAAATTTTGGAACACACTTATATATGGAATACATGGTTTTTACCATGCTGAGAAAAGTAAAAATATCTACTTAAATATTTAGCAAAATACTGCCTCAAAAGTGATTTCACTTTTTTGATAAACAATTTTAAGTGTGTCTAAGTATAAGAAAATCTGTACCAATTATGGTTGTTACATTGAGGATAATGGGAGCTGCCGTCTAAGCAAGGAGTTACAAATATGGGAAGAAAGAAAATTATAAGGAACCCTGTAGTGTCAGACTAGAACTGGAGGTATTCATGTGAATTCGTGGTTTTCAATATATAAATATAGAAATTCAGATGTCAGTATGTGCACATGAGTGTATAGATATACACACATTTAAGCGCCAAGATGGCCTGGGACAAGTGACACCACAATAGTAAGCACACCTAGCACTCAAATTTTAGCTTTTAAAATAATTTTCTACTAAAAGAAAGCAGGGCTGGAGTAGAGAAACCTGGAACAGCCTATTGTGAGAAAACACAACAATGCCCAAGTAAAAGGGGGACATGTTAAAAGGACACAGGAGCCAGCTTGATGATACTCTCACTGGCTGTATCTGAGACTACTTAAGCATTTGAAGAAATAATGATAGTAATAAATTGTAACCCACTGAACAAAGAAGAAACAATAAGTCCATACTGGTACAGGTTGAATATCTCTTACCCAAAATGCTTTAGATCAGAAGTGTTTCTTTCAGTTTTTGGTTTTGAATATTTGCATTATACTTACCAGTTGAATATAAATAATCTAAAAATTCAAAATGCTCCAATGACCACGTCCTTTAAACATTATGTCGGTACTCAAAAAGTCTCAGCATTTGGAGCATTTCAGATTTCAGGATCAGGGATGCTCAATCTGTATAAATTAATACTTGAAGTAAGAAAAAAAAAGTCACTTTATAGTGTAAAACTCTGGCAAACACCACCTTAAACCAGTAGCCAAAGTTAATGTGAGGAGTGATGGGCAAACTGTGTGTCATCTGATGGGATGCTGTGTGAAGGACACAGCAACAGCATCATTTCTATGATGTTCCTGTCCAAGAAGCAAAACTTAAATCTAATGACAAGGAAACATCATCCTACAAAATAACTAACCTGTGATCTTCAAAAGTGTCAAGGTCAAGAAAGCCAATCAAAAGCTGAGGTAGTATTCCAGAATAAAGGATGCTAAAACACACATCACAACTAAAGGCGATATGTAATTCTAAACTATATCCTTTGGCTGTAAAGAACATCATTGAGACATCTGGTAAAACATGAATGGGGTCCAAGGATTAGATGGCAATAAGGTATTAATGGCAATTTCCTTATTTTGATGGCTATTTAGTGGTTACACAGAATGATATACTTATTTATAGAAAATAAACACAATATTCTAAAGTATTTGGGGGTGACAGGCCCAATGGGTTGGCAACTTATTCTTAAATGGTTCAGGTTTTCTACTTGTAATTTCTCTGTCTGAGAATGCTTCAAAATAAAAATGTTTCAAAAAGTGCAATTTCCTTTTCAATTTTATCTGTTATATGAGTAAAAAACTGACTATAGTAATTATAAAAACACTGATGTTGAGGATGAATATTTCAGCATCAAATTTCAACAAAATTGTTTCTTGAAGAGTAGAAATTGATGTTATTTTATACAACACATTTAAATATGTATTTTGACTAAAACATTTACTATTATGAGTTTTAAAAAGATCAGTGGAAAGAATGCACACTTCTAGGTTAGAGTAAAGTAGAATAATTTAAGGTTTAAAAAAAGGTTGGCTGGGGGAATATAACAGTTTTGCAAAATCTGTGCCATACAAAATTAAGATGACAAGCAGCAGCAAGAAGTATTCCAAATTCTCATAACCAGTTTTCACAAGCAATGATCTGTATGCCTTCCTTTAAGAAAGTGTCAAGCAAATAGGCAAGTCTGAAAGAAATTTCCAAGTGTAATAAACTACAAGTAAAATCATAAAAAAATTTATGGCTTACAAAAAATTCACAAGTGTAAGTGCTCTTCTGTCAATTTCTTGGAGTCCTTCTAGCCTCCTCTTGACCTCTGAATGATATGATTTTACCAAAGTTTGGCTTACATTTAACTTTTCAGAAACACATAACCTGAAAAGAAAGAAGTATCAAATACTGATGTTGCCTCGTGCTCTTTCTTTGTATTGATTCCTCTCCTGAAAAGGTAACCAGAACTGGGTCCAAATGGCATAGAATCAAGTGTTACGTATCACGTCAAACACCATTTTCCGTTAAACAAAATGTCATTTTTCTCCAGTAATAAAGAGGTGGACATTCTTCTTGGACTGCAGCATCTGTGCCGCCCGCTCCACACCAACCACAGCAGCCAACCTCTGGGCATCGTACTTGGAATAGAGGACAGTGCAGGTCCACGTGGCTTCTTCTCCTCTGTTGGTGGCTCTCAGCATATTACAGATTTCACTGTAGAAGTGTGGGTATGTTGGCAGCTCATAGAAAATCAGGTTCCTGATGCCTTTTATTGTGTACCTGTTAGAATTAGAAAGAGAGAGGCTATGTTTGACTTGAGAAACAATTTATGAAAAAGCTACCTAAGAGGTATACAGAAGCACAGTTCACATTGTTGCTTCCTGCTAAAGAAGGAAAATACACAGGAAATTACACAGTCATAAAGGATAAAATTATGAACTTCACAGCAACTTGGATGGACTTAGAGTCTATCATACTGAGTGGTCTATCGCAGAAACAAAGAACTGAGTATCACATGTTCTCACTCATAAGTGGATCTTGAACAATTACTGTAATACTATAAGAAAATGATGGCAGTAGCAGGAAATTGCCAGGGCGGGGGGAGGGGGTGGGTGGGAGGGGAGGTGGAATTGGCAGTAGTGGGAATCTGCCGACGGGGGTGGGGTAGGGGGGCATACCTCATCAACAAGGGTACCTGCATAATAAACATTTGTATATCTAACCCTGAACGGTGTCTCACATCTTTAAAATAAAAAATTAAAAACAAACAAAAAAAAATATGGTTCCTGTCCTTTAGTGACACTCCTCTGTAATACTAACACCATGGCAATATTGTGTGTGTACCTTTTAAAGTTCATGAGTATATGGATGAGTCTTATACTCCCCAGTATTGCCCACAAGACAGTCCTATGTTCCATAAGGAGTTCAGAATAAAGAAGGAAAATAAATGGCACAAAAAACAGCACAAAAACTATTCTCAACTGAACTGGAAGGGCTTAATTTTGTAGCAACGTATTTGAATTCCTAATATTTGGCTAAGATAATGATAAAATAAATTTGCATTTCTTGAGTTCTACTCTGGGTAGACTGAGGTATAGTGAGAATATTAGACCAGAATTTAAAATCTGTCACAGTAAACTTACAAAGCAGGCACTTAAAATTTAACATTATTATAATCAAGCAAAAAAGAATGTTCTGTAATGGAGATAGGTCAGATCTACCACATAAAATAAACTATACAAATTGCAAATGCACTCCCATTAGTCTTTTCTTGTCACTCTGTAGACATGTTAACTCCATGGCAGATGTCCCAAGTTCATCCATTTACAAAATTCTGCCTGAGGACCCATTAGGCATCATAAGAAAGCCATTAGTTTCAACAGCGTACACATTTCCACCTCTTTCCCTGCTGCACAGTGCTGCACAGTGGAGGTGGTGGGAGTGTAGACCCTAGGGACTCACCGTATGGTTCGGGTTGAGGTCAAACGTTCCCTCTGGGACTCCATAACAAAGGGTTTTACACTCTGACAGATTCTGATTTTTCCTGTTAGACTCTCTCATACATTGAAGATGCTAGACTCTGTAGGGAATTCTACTTCATTCACAGAGGATAAGTTTTCCTTGTCTTTTTATCTCACAGCTCATCTTGATCTCTCTGGAGACACTCCTCTTCCAAACTCTGTCATCCATTATATGCTTTGCCTTTCAACATCACTTTTCCATAAAGAAGGAATTCTAATGGCTAATAAACTTGAATAAACACTTCTACTTCACTAGTTATCAAAACAAACAAACACTGAGTTCCACTTCTGCTTAGTAGGTAGAAAATTCAAGCGAATACTGCTCCCACACTAACCAGAAAAGGCCAGATAATCTACAAAAATGTTCCTTTTCTTGGGCTTAGAGAGCTAATGTGCTGAGGCAATCTTGGTAAACTGTGATGTGCTGGAGTGTATGTTTAATAACTGGTTCTCCTTAGGAAACAAAGAGTGCTGATTTAAAGCATTTGCCAATTTCTGTGATGTAAATGTACCCACCATGGACTTTTTTTTTTTTTTTTTTGAGTTGGAGTCTCACTCTGTCGCCCAGACTGGAGTGCAGTGGCCGCTCCTGGCCACTGCAGCCTTGACCTGCTGGGCTCCGGCAATCCTTCCACCTCAGCCTTCCAAGTAGCTGGAACTACAGGTGTGCGCTACCACACCCGGCTAATTTTTTGATTTATTGTAGAGATGAGGTCTCGCCAAGGACATTTTCAAGCCACCAATGTCATGTTGTTGAATGCAGGGGTAGGGAGAGACATGAAACCAGATCTCAACAGCCAGTGCAAGCCAGCTTCAGCCTACCACTGACTGTATTCCAGAGACTAGCCCTTCTGGGGATAAACAGGACACCTGAATTGCTGCACCTTTGGCAGAACACAGGAGAAAGAGGGTGTCTGCCAAAAAAAAAAAAAAAAAAAAGAAAAGAAAAGAAAAAAGCATGCAGGAAGAAAACAGTTACACTTGTAACAAACTTTTAAAGGGATAATTTGGGTTTACCCAACAGTTCAAAATCTCGGGAATCCCCTAACATTCTTTTAGTTGACGTTTATTCATGAGTTCTTGCCAGTGGCCTCTACTGGGAGCCTTGGAGAAACACTGGAGGCAAGGCAGAAAACCTGAGAGAGACCCCACTGGTGGTATGGACATGGAAGCCATCCACCTACCAAACCCGTATCTTGAAATCCACAGCAAAGGCCTGAAGAAGATGGCAGAAAAGCAAGAGTCCCCCATTGCATGTAAAGGTAAATTATTGACAGGGGCAGGGTAGGTAGGAGCAAAAGCTGTATGCCCTTAAAGGAGGGGCAATAAACCCCTCACTTTCCCATATCTCCCCACTAAAGACTGCACCAAGTAAAATGAAATCGCATTCTGCCCCTGGGAAGGGGCTAGAAATCTATTCAGCCCAAGATCCTGTACTGATACAAGCAGAGTCCTGCCACAACTGGGGGAGAAGCCAAATACTCTTTGCCAAGACCCCTCACAGATACAAGATAGAGTCTGCCTGCCGTGGGAGGTAGTGGAATAGGAACCCCGAGAAAGCCCAGACCTAACACTGAGCTAGACCAAGAAAACCCCTCACCAGACCTCATGCCCTTCAAGGAGTAACATGCAAGAACAGTCTGCTGCTCTGGGAGGGGCAAGTGTGGAGAGAGAGTCTCCTCCTCCAGCACAGGGCTCATGATAGCTGAGAAGAGATCAGCGCTCTGAGAAAAATCCTCCAGCACTTCGGGTTCCACACTAAGCCCACTGTCTGCTGGAGGAATTTGAAGTCTGTGGTATAGGGGGGTGACTACAGTAACAACCAAATCCTGACTAGACTAAGAGTACCCACACTGTTGGCATACTAGAATTGGTGTGCCAGGACATAAGTACTATTGACCCTAGCCTCTACGTTCCATTGAAAATTACAATAGCCACAATAAAGCAAGAAAAGACATTAAACAATGAGGTATCGTTTTGACTATCAAGTCACTAGCAATAATTTAGTCAGGAGCATAAATCATTTTGTGTGTAAATTTCTTTAAAAGGAGAAATATGGAGAACACAGGGCAAATAAGTGGCAATGCATACTGAATTTTTAACTGTGTATACAGTCTTTATGCTAACAAATTTCCTTTCAAAAATCTATCCTAAGTAAATTAACTAGGTAAGTATGCCATCAAAATATATGCAAGTGGATATTTTGGATACTATTATATGCAACACAGCAGAAAACAGGAAAAAACTAAATGCCCATTAAAAAAGAAGCACAGTTAATTATACAACCAAACAATGTAAATACTATGTAACCATTAGAAAGAATATACACCTCATAGATTATTTACTAATTACATAGAAAAGGTAACTTTACAATGGAAAGATCTAGCAGACCCACCTTGACCAAGTGATTTTACTGATTTAGCATCACTAAAAATGGGGTAAACTGACATTATGTACCTCGATAAGATGAGGGGGGAATACACAAGATACCCTACGTAGAATTCTTACCACAAAAAAATGCTTATTCTAAATCAGCCATTCCCAGACTGCTGCACATTGAAATCACTCAGTTGATTTTTTGTTGTTGTCGTTTTTTTAAAGAGTTACACTTCTCTAGACACTGTGATCTAACTGGTACTGGGGCGACACCTGGGCATTCGGATTTTTAAAAGCTTCTCAAGCAGTTTCTAATGTACAGCAAAATTTGAAAACCAATAATCTAAATAATAAGAAAACAATTATGTAAATCCAGACTGTGGGGCATTCCACAGGAAACTACACTGGATTCGTCAAAAAAAAAGTCAAAGTCAGGAAAAAGAAAAAAAGCAAGAGAATTATCCTAGACCAGTGTTTTTCAACCTCAACACCTACTGGCATTCTTTGTGAGAGGGCTGTTCTGTGCACTAGGATGTTTAGCAGTGTCCCTCGCCTTGACCCACTAGAATAATCACCCAATTGTGAGGATTATTGCCAAAAATGTTTCCAGATACTGACAAATGTCCCTTGGGAAGCAAAACTGTCCTTCAGTTGAGAACTAAGCTAGACTAAAGAAAGAAAAAACATAAGTTAACCAAATGCAATATATGGTCTCTACTGAATTCTGGATTGTGGGAAAAAGAGCTATAACGGAGCCGGGCTCGGTGGCTCAGCCTGTAATCCCGCGCCTTGGGAGGCTGAGGTGAGTGAATTGCCTGAGCCCATGGGTTCGAGATCCGCCTGGGCAACCTGGCGAGACCTCCTCTACAATAAATCAAAAAATTAGCCGGGTGCGGTAGCGCGTGCCTATATTTCCAGCTACTTGGAAGGCTGAGGCAGAAGGATTGCTGGAGCCCAGCAGGTCGAGGCTGCGGTGGCCGGGAGCAGACACTGCACTCCAGTCTGGGCAATAGAGTCAGACTCCAACTCAAAAAAAAAAAAAAAAAAAAGAGCTGTAACGGTCATTCTGGGTCAACTAGGAAAATTTGAAGATAGACGACATATTAGACAATATTATTGTAGTAACATCAAATGATATAATGGTACTGTGGTTAGATAAAGGAACGTTCTTGGTTCCTGGCTTTAGGAACTACATGCTAAAATACTTAGGGGTAAAGCATCATGAAGCAGTGTATTTTCAAGCGGTTCAGGAAGAAAAAATAAGAGATGTGAGATGGGAGAGAGAGAACATAGGTGTGTGCAAATGTGGTAAAATGCTAACTAACAGCTAGTGAATTCAGAGTAAAAGGTTTTATATTAATAGACATTTATTGTTATTAGAATCTTACAATTTTCTTTTGAAATGAAATCTTTCCAAATAAAAAATTGGGGGAAGAATGTGATAGAGCTACATATATTAATTTAAAAGTCCACGATATGCAAATATATAGACCAAAATGTTAACATCTTTGATTTTTTTCTTAATGAGCACATGTGTACAATGTGATCCTAATTTTAGTATTTAAAAAAAAAACCTGTGTGTGCGTGCATGTGCACATGCATGTACATATTTTTATGTAAAAGAGACAAAAAAAAAAAAAAAAACACCAAAAAGGGTATATCAGGGCAGTGAGATTATAGATGATTCCATTTTCCTTTTTTTAACCCAAATTTTCCAAGTTCTCTACAATAATTGTGTAATGCCCATATAATCAGGAAAAAAATAAAATAACAGAACTACTAAGTGTTATATTTTAAACACACACACACACACACACCAGCTTACAGGCACTGTGGCTCATACCCATAATCCCAATGTTTTGGGAAGCTGAGGTGGGAGAATTGCTTGAGGGCAGGAATTTGAGACTAGCTTGGGCAACACAGAAAAAAAAAAAAAAATAGCTAGGTGTGGTGGCTGGCACCTGTAGTCCCAGCTACTTGGGAGGCTGAAATGGAAGAATCACTTGAGCCAAGGAGTTAGAAGCTACAGTGAGCTATGATGGCACCACTGCACTCCCACCTGGGCAACAGAGCATGACCTTGTCAAAAAACAAAAACAAAAACAAAAATCCACAAGAAAATCTATCTTAGTCCCAATTCACCAACAAGAGACTATGTGTCTTCTGGGTATAGGGCCACTTCAGAGAGACAGTTAGGGCTGGCTGCTCATAGGTAGAACACAGCCCTTCCCTTGCCTTCCTCCTTGTATATACTCTACTTTGGGTCTTCAGTGCCCCCTACAAATACAGCCTAGCCATCCTGACAGCACTTAAAACTAAGGACATTTCAGAGGTCTATTTTACGTGATAACTGTTAAAAGATAAATAAAGCAACCACAACTGATTTGAAAGGCTGGCTCCTCCCTATGGCCTACAAAGACCAAGTCTACTACGTCTAGAACTAGGAATCTCATATGGGGCAGGGAGTACTCAGAAATACCCCAGCAGCCTTTCTAAACTCCATAAATCCCACTTCCAGAGTTTCTGACTTGTCTCCTGATTGAAATCCTCCGTGCTGTGGTAACCCACTGATAATGCATAGGAAAAGAGCTGAGACCCATCCTTGCAAGGGCAATCATCACCAAATGCCCACCTAATTCTAAGATTCTATTAGTTTCATCTTCCCCAAAGAAAACTAACCTTCAAGTTGAAAAATTTTTGCTAGCTCAAAAATGAATTCTGGTCTTCCTAACAACACTGCCAACTATCATAAAGAATATAAAAACAGAGTTAGATAACACAGTTTAAAATACATGTACTTTTTCCAAGGTCAAAAAAAAAAAAACCCACCACTAAGGCATGCAGACCAAAACACCATCACCTTGGTGATCTCTCAAGCAAAAAATTCTATAGTAGGAAACCTTGAGATAATTAGCTGTTGCAGAACTCTAAAGCACATTACTTTCATTCATCTTCAGCACAAGAAACACCAATTAACCTGGTCCAGGGCATAAAGCAAATGGCATATGCTGAGCTTTGTCTTTATAGTGACTTTGAGGGCAACATGGTTGGCAAATAAATGAACAGTGTAAGACAGGGAACTGTCCTGCTTACAAAGGGCTCCGTGTCCTGTCCTTGAAAAGCTGTGGGGATATTTAAGGGCAGTCCTCATTCCAGCTTAATTCACACTTGCTATAGACAATCACACTGGGATGTTCTCCAATCCATCCACTTCACTTAAAGGGCTTGCTTTCATTTGTGATGATAGAAAGCTAAGGGTTTTTAAACCCTGATGAGTGCAACTCCCCCAAACACTTTCCAACATGAATGGAAACAATAACTGACTGGAACAGAGCATATACTGATGTCAATAAGCAGGCATTCATTAACACTCTGGCCAAACAGCCTTCTCTGGGTAGCCAAGAATGGGGCCTGAGAAACACAAATTTAGTCAATCCTCAACTCACTGATGAGCGAGTCAAGAGTATACCTAAAGAGGCCATGTCATGCCAGCTCTGCTAAGCTCAGCCAGGCTGAGATTTTTCTCTCCCCATTCTGGTAACAAGAACTTATCTGGAAAGCACCATCCTAATGTTAGCACAAGTGAAAAGGCAATGTAATGCCAAGATGCGTCATCTAATGTGTTCCAAAGCCCAAAGACTTCTGGCTTATCTGGGGTTCGCTGAGAAAAAGCACCCTTCATTAGCATAAATTATTCTAAGTCAATAAAACAGTAAAGTCAGAACTTAAATTCATTGGATGTTACTGTAAAATCAGGAAGGAAGAGATAAAAGAATGTAATTTTCATCTCTCTACAGGTAAGAGTTGAAAAAAGGTTTTCCATTTATCAGCAGAGACTTAGCAAAATAAAATATACGAGCTCTGGGGCCAAGAGTGTCACAATCCTGAACGTAGAAGACTCAGTATTGCTAACCCTCTAATTAGAATTTTAAAAACAGATTTAAAAAATGTGGTACATATACATGATGGAATATTACACAGCCACAAAGAAGGACAAAATTATGAACTTCACAGCAACTTGGATGAATTTCAAGCCTATAATACTCAGTGATCTACCACAGAAACAAAGAACTGAGTACCACATGTTCTCACTCATAAGTAAACCCTGAACAATTATCAAAATACTATAAGAAAGGGAATGGCAGTAGTGAGAAACCGCCAGGGGCGGGGGGAGGGCACACCTCATCAGTAAGGCTACCTGATCTCAAACCAGGTGAAGTGGGAACCAAAGTGAGGCCCAAACTTTACCTGTACAATGACTATTTGTATACCTAACCCTGAATTGTACCCATCTTTAAAATAAAATTCAAAAAAATAAAAATAATTTAAAAAACAACAAAAATGCCAATCAACTTATGTTGTCAAAGTTAGAGAATCTAAGTAAACACTGAAACTCTTAAACAATCAACTCTAAGCCCTTCCCTTTTTGCCTCCTGCAAACATCAAGGGGGCCACAGTCCTTATTCTCCTTGGCGTCTGAGACAGTAACTGCACTCCTCCTTGGAAACACTGCAACTGTCTAAATACTGACACTGTGCTCAGCCTCCATCTGCCCAGACCATACAGCCTGTGATGCTTTTGTCTGTGTTTCAGTGATAGGATCCTCCACTTCCTGTATTCACCTAAGTTGTCCCTGTCTAGAGTTGTTTAACTCTGTAATGTCTTTCTTAAGGTGTACAACCACAGCCAAACTCCAGATCTATACACAGGTTACACTTTTGTTTCTATATCCTTTTCCAGCAAAGTCCATTTTGGGAGGAAACCAACAACCCAACCAAGAAGAGTCTGTCCAGCCTAAAAACCTTTGATTCTCTGTAAGAGTGATAGAGCAAGGGATAACCTTACAGCACTACAAAGTCTACTATGCACTCAGAAACAGGACATGATTTGTACTGCATTTCTCCAGCAAGGAGGAGGCACAAAAGGCACCACTTTACCTTTTGTAGAAATGGAAGCGCTCTGTGAGGAGGAGAAACTGCTTCTCTCCTTGAAGGAAGAAGTGTCTGGCCCTGGAGACACCAGACTTCTGGGTGTACTCGCAGATGTGGGTGAAGTTCAGTTCCTCCTTCTTGAAGTAATTTCGGAGACGCACAAAGTCAAAGTAGGATGGGATATAGATGAGTGTGTGAGACATGACTGCATCACGATACTGAGGCAAAATCTTGTTCACAAAAAAGTTAAACCTAATTTGGAAAGGCAAAGGGCAAAATTAATGTTCTAGAGTTGAGTTTATGGTGTCTAATAACTGTGTGACCGTGGTCAAGTTACAATCTCATGTTAAAAGATTACCTTGCCATAGCCCAATATGACTTACACCTGCTTTCAAAGAGATTATATAAGGATAGTCACACTAAAAAATGGTAAGTATACAAAAAATGTCAACACTATTCATCGTAAAAAATAGATGTAATGCCATTATATCCTAGGTAATTATTCTAGGAAGTATACACAACACCATTCATTCATTCATTCAATCAGTCAACAACAACCAGTTGTTGAATCTGACAGAACATCTACCATATACTAAGCCCGACTATGCTACCATGGGGTACCCTAACTAAACACAATGAGGAAAAAGGGGGAAAATATCTACAGAATTAGAATAAACAGTTCATACCCTGAGGGGTTTACAAGTAAGTAGATGACATGAGACACTCTATAGCACAAAGTAGCATAATGTAATTTTAAAATGCCACAGTCAAGAGGGAAGAAGGCCTGATTTATAATCCTAACCCTGCCACTCACCATATATGACACCTAGGCCAAGTCACCATTTCTCTCTGGGTTTCAGTTTCTTCCTATCGAATGGCATGACTGAGTTCAGTGATCTCATATAATTTGGTAAATAGTAAAATGGAATTCAATTCTAAGTTTGTGTGCCAAAGTCAAATCTCTCCATGTGGCCCCCAGAGGCCCGTTAGGAGGGGTGGGTTACCTGGCATCAATCACTGCAGCTAGGTTTTCAGCTTCCATCCTCTGAAAGACATGTGGGAGCTGTACCAGGACATGACTAATGGAACCTGTCATTGGGACATTCCTCACGGCCACCTGCCAAGTCAACGAGAGCATTAAGAGACAAGCCACTCCCCTCCTTCTATCCTCATGGCCCAAACCATAAACAGTGCTCACAAAGATATGGAGGAAACACGGAGAGAACCTACCTGGCCTTGCAAGTTGACACAGTACTTGTTGAACACTGAGTTAATCTGGGCATCCTGCAGGGCCCCAAACAGCAGTGTCTGGCGATAGTACTTGGACCAATTATTAAGACTCCACATCCGAACTCGGGAAAAGTCTACTCCATGTGAGTCCAGGGGTAGTAGGTTCATGTGGTTCATCAAATGCTTTGAACAGAAATAACTACATTAATGTTTACTGAGCATTTATATGTAGGACACTGCTAGACATTTTGCAAATCTATCATCTGTTAACCCAGTGGAGCACACACTACAATCTCCCAAATTACAATAATAAAACCAAAACTCAGAGGGATGAGTGCCTTGCCTATGGTCAGCCAAACACTCCCAACAAGAAGATAAGCTAAAACTGGTCACCTCCTGGACCTTTAAAAGAGGATCACAATGGGGCTGGGCACAGTGACTCACACCTATAATCCCAGCACTTTGAGAGGCCAAGCTGGAAGGATTGTTCGAGCCCAAGAGTTCAAGACCAGTCTGGACAACATAGTGAGAGCTCATCTCGACAAAAAAAAAATCAAAATATTAGCTGGACATGGTGGCACACACTTGTAGTCCCAGCTACTCAGGAGGCTGAGGTAGTAGGATCACCTGAGCCCAGTATATGTAGGCTGCAGTGAACCCTGACTGTGCCATTGAACTCCACCTGGGTGATAGGGTAGGACCTCAACTCCCCCCGCCCCGACAAAAAGGATAAAAATGGTGCCCATAGAAATATTTCTTTAAAAGGAACTTCTGAAATACCACTCTAGTCACTCTACAGGCTCCTCAGTCGCAGACTTAGACAAGAAGCAAAATCACACGACATGGAAAACAGCTGCTGCCCCTCAATGACCTGGTTCTCAAAACATTAGTATTCCCAGAGCCGTTCCACCTGCCTTTTCCTCAAATTAAAGAATACGACTCAACCATTAGCCTGCCTTTTCCATTTTAATTATATTTTCACCTTGTAATATATATTGAAGGGCAATGAGTCCTATGAATTTATTTCCTACTCTGTAAAGTAAGTACTACCCTTTATCTGTCCCAAACTTCTTGCAAGCTTTAAGTCATGAGGTTGTAGCAGAGGTGAGTTCTTATATGCCTTAAAAAAACAAACCTATAGTTTCTTGATAAGGAATATTCTGAAGCATTTTTTCAATCCTAAAACTGATAACACTGCAGAGAACAGTGGAGAAGGAGAACAAAATTACAACACAAATTATAACAGGGAGATAAAGACATCAAATATTTCTCTACAGAACAAGATCCCACATTAAAAAATTCTAAGCAATGCTTTCCCATCTCTACTGGAGACCAAACAAAAATGAGCATAAACTGTATGAGGAATTATGTTCAGTGAGGAATTATGTTCAGTAAAGATGTACCTAGTGAGGAAGATATTCAGCCAGCCAGGCAGCCAGCCCATCCATCCATCCATCATCCATCATCTATCCACCCACCCACCCAAACAGTGGACTGTTTGTAGAAAGTGAACTTTACGGAGATAATTTTTTCTGGAGATTTGAAAATCCTAACAAGAATTTTTATTTCTAGATAACTTAATTATTAACCAATCTGTGGGTAGAAAAGAGGACAAAAGACTTCAAACTGGAAAATGCAAAGCATTTCTCTGTTTCCAAACTGAGTTTTAATCTGAACTTAAATAACCCTTTAGGGGTTAAGCCACCAAGTTTCTTGTCTCTCTAAATATGAATGCTGTCCTCTAAATGTGAATGACCAGCATTACCAGTACATGCTCCCAGTTCTGCATCAGGTAAATGTCAGCTTGATCAATGATGAGAAGCTCAATAGAAGACAAAAAGTCAAAGTCTCTCTTCTTCTCTCCTTCTCCACCAATGATGGTTCTCAAGCCCAGAGGAGAAGCAATGAGGATATCCGAGGAGTAAAAGGGGGCATAGAGTCGGATGCTTCTCTGAAGTATTGCCACTCCTACACAAACACATCAATTAGTCACTATCAGGCCACCACCTTTCACTGTCTCAACGCATCCCACCTCTTCTTGACCCTCCACATTTCTGTTTTCCTGAGCAAATAACTGTGCTCAAATTTTTAATTATTACAAAATAAGAATAATAATCTTTCTCCTGCATCTACAGTCCTTTTTAACTCCTTTCCTTCATTATCAAACTACTCCAGAGAATTTTTGGCTTTCAAATCTCCTATTCAATTATCAATCCACTGCAATCTCACCTATGATTCTCAGGACACCAGTGAAATGATGCTTGCTAAGGTCCCCTGCAGCCCTGTTACAAATGCAGTGAACAATTTTTAGGGTTTCTTGTCAGGAATACAGAATGAGCATATTAAACTAATGCTCCTTGAAATGCTTTTTCCCTTGCTAATGGTTTCCATGGCTTCAACACTCGCTTCCACTTCATCACTGAGTTGGCTCTTGTCTATCTTTCTAGATCCAAATACCTATTCGTCCACAAACCCCTGGGTTTACCTGTCAGTTCTACTTTTTCGATGTAAAGTTAAATGGATTCACTAACCATGGTTTTAACATCATCTATAGTCCACATCCATTTCCTGAGCTCCAGAACAATAAGCCAACCACTTGCTGGACATCAGGACACGTTCCAAAGGAAACATCAGCTCTTATCCCCTTGTGCCTTCCACTCCAGTCACACCCAAGCCTGTGCGACTCTTAGGTGGTTCCAGACTAAGTTACCTGATACCTCTGCATAGGCAGTCTCCTGTCTGAATGTTTTCCTCCATTGCAACCACTCCTTTTTGTAACTAGCTAAATCCTATATAGGGTTCAACCTAAGACAGATGACATCTCCACAGGACACCTTACCTAACCACCTTGCCCCCGTTTTGAGTAAGGGGTTTTGCATTAAATGTTCCCAGGACAACCACTGCATATTTATCATCCTGCACATCCTGTTCTCCCACTTAGGCTGAATTCCCTCAGCAATGGGAACCTTAACTTCCATTTCTATATCCCCAGCTTCTGAACAGTGCCTGGCATACTCAACAAATGTTTGTGAGTGAGCATTTGTGACTAATGGACATTTTCCCCAAAACTTTCCTCTGTCTAGATACAACTGACCGAGTAAATGGGAGCTGAATGAGACAAGTAAAAACATTATGCATGGAGATAATTCAGGAGAAGTCACTTTTGCACAGACGTTCAGTTTATTCAGCCTCCCAAGGATGACCCCACCTAGTCCATCACTTCCAACTTTCCTAAGACTCCCTTGTAGTACCTGACTGTGTGCTGTCAGGTAAGGGTGTGCTGAGAAATTTCTGTCATAAATATACATTTGTCTTTTATATATGGCCTCAGAGACCCTCTCCATCCCATTAGCCAAGCATTCACCCCATTGGCCAAGGCAAGACTTTTCCCTGTCAATCAAGATGTCTCAAATGTAGTTCTGCTAGGAGGCTGACTGAGTGACCCACCGGGAGAATGTCTAATTCCAGGCTTCCAGGATCCAGTTATGAAGACCTTTATACCTTAGGTCCCACAGTATCTCATACTTCTCTTGATTTCAGTGTCTGAAGTCTCAATTTTGATTAAAAAAAAAAGAAAAAGAAAAAAAATTACCAATCCTGAAGTGATCATCAATGTTGCCCGCAAACACGGCTTCGTAATCCTCAGGCCTCTTCAAGTTGGGTGGTCTCTCCTCGGGATCTGACCCATATTCTCCCTGAAACCTCTTTTTGTTGCTCACAATGATATTCTTCTTGCTGTCACCCTCAAGAAGGCTGATGAAGAGCTGGACCACCCGCAAAGCAGCTTCCCGGAAAGGCACCACTATCAGTACCTATGGAGAGAGCAATGACAGCCTTGGTGGAGGAAAGGGGAAGGAATGGGAGTTCAGGGTGAATATGCTGAGAAAGTAAAGCTACAAAGCCCCATGTATAGCAGTGGCCCCTAGTAAGAAATCTATATCACCCACTTTGCATAGGGCCTGGCTCAGCACTAAAGGCTGGGCACCTTTCATATCCAGAATAGCCATGTCCTATGGACTTGAGTCCCATGGCTCCATGAGACACGTCTCAAGCAAAAGATGGAAATATCTTTTACAATAAGCACAATATCTTTTTTTTTCTCAGTAGAAGTCTCACTGTCACCCAGGCTGAAGTACAGTGGCATGCTCACAGTCACAGCAGCCTCAACCTGCTGTGCTCAGGCGATCCTTCTGCCTCAGCCTTCCAAGTAGCTGGATCTACACGCCACTACACCCAGCTAATTTTTTGATTTATTGTAGAGACGAGGTCTCACCAAGTTGCCCATGCTGGTCTTGAACCCTTGGGCTCAGGCAATCCTCTCACCTCTTTCTCCCAAAGTGTTGGGATTACATGTGTAAGTCACCGTGCCCAGCTAGCACAATGTCTTTTGCAGATGTGTCCACTAGCAAAAACTCAAGGGCATAAACACACACCAGGCAAGGAATGTGACCTCATTTCTGTCTCCCAAAGAAGTTAGTGCAATACTTTTAATCTGTAAGACCCACTGAATAAATACATGTTGAATAAATAAGTGGAATAAATAGAGAAGAAATAAAGCAGGTAAGAAAAGGATTAACACATCATTACAACTTTAGTGCATTCCTTAGGACATTTTTCAGAAATAATGATAAGGCATTTCTAAAATAAAACTATAGTTCAACAGGAAAAATAGGATTCACTTTTGAAGCCTCTAAAAAATGGTTAAACTTACTGTTGAAGACACAAACAGAAAATGCTTACTAAATGGCTAATTTCTAACTATCCTTTTGTAAACAATGTAATCAATGGACATAATCCCAGTCAAATCATGCAATTCACTAAACTATAAATATGCTTCATGGGTAACCTGCCTTTAATTTTCTGTGCAATTCCAAATTGAAACAAATAACTTAAATAACCATTATATTCAAGATTCTGAGGTAGTTTCCCAGAACTAGGCAATCAGCACAGCCCGAGGAGTGTAATGGTTCAGCCTGGTACAGCACAGGGACAAAGGACCATGATTTAAGAGGGTTGAGTTATTGTCCCAGCTGTAAAACCAAGTAAGTATCTGGGCTTTGGTTTTCCCAGGTACTAAACAAGGAGGATTGACTTAAAAATCTCTAAGAGCCACATCAGTATTAAAAATCTAGAACTCTATAAGCTCAATGAGAAAATTCTAAAAGGATGAGACTTCTTCAATATAAAAAGACATAAACTAAGGGAGTTGTGGGGGCGGGGGGGAACAAGACCCTAACATCATAAAAAGCATAGACAGATTAAGACATTTCCTGTTAAGCCTCAAAGCCACTGAAGCTTAGATTTATAAGCACAGATATAATATAATCATCACTCTAAACAGCACTGACTGCACAGTGGCAAATAGAGATTTTTGTTTTCAAAGGATTGTATATGTACAGGGCTCAGGGAAGAGAATCCTTGGTTCTAGCCCCATCTCCGATACTCTTTCCATGGTTCTCATTAACAAGGCCCTGTACAAATCTGGGTCTCTGTCCACAATTGTAATATGTAGGGGTTGGATAAAAGGCTCATTAAGGTCCCATCCAGCTCTGACAACCATTAAGAAGAAATTCTTAATAAAGTGTTATTTATGTATGTTCTGAGTTTAAGAAGAGTATCATAGAATTCCTCCTTCTCACACGTTTCCAGTTAGATCCACTGTCAGAAATAGCTGACTGAACTGTCCGCACTACTGCTCTGACACTACCTGGCCCACTTAATGTGCTCACATTTGAGCTCATTCATTATTCCAGTCAATTATTAAAACACCCAAGTATCTGCTAAGTGCCAGGCATCTATGGCAGCACCTTGCAGTCTTCTCAAGGATGAAGAATTCCTGTTGCCACTTACCTTGGGCCTTGTTAGCCCTTGGTCCCTGAAGTCATCATCATCACCTACTCCAAGTTTCTGGCTTCGGCGCCTGCTGTTGTTGCCAAGCACCTGGGCATTGGCTTTGAGGATGTGATTTATCGCATGCAGGCAGTACGCATGGCGGATCTCCTCCCCATTCTTCAGGGCAGTCCTTTCAGGGTAGAACAGGTCCCGGTAAGAATTCATAATTAAGAAGAGTTCTTTCTGGAGAGGGGTGAAGGGGCTACTTGATTTCTGGGGACCAGATAGGAACTGGCTATTGATCTTGGTCCAGGTGGACTCCAGAGGCTTCTGGAGATGAAGTGACTTTAAGTCAATGTCCTTTGCGGGTTTAAATGTTTCCAACTTCTGAAACTTAGATGAAAAGACAAGCTGGCCCAGGACAGGCCACTAGGGGAGAGAGAGATCAAGAGCTAAGTTAGAAACAAATAATCCTTTATATTCACACAGTACTTTATAACTGACCAAACCTGCATGACTTATAGATTGTCTCACTTAATCCTCACAATAACCCTGCAAGGTAGACACCATAATACTCATATTATAGTTTAGGAAACACAGGTTCACATAGAGAGTGTATGATCTAGACAAAGTTTATACAGAGGAGAATGGAGCTGAGGGCTAGAGTCCAAGGTTTCTAATTCAAACCTGAGCTCTTCACTCTATCAGTGTTCCCCATACTGTTCTATGGGACACATTCTGGAAAGAGTCAAAATTCAATCTAAAGAAAAAGGGGCTCCATGGTCAAATAACTTTGGCAAGCATAACAAAACCTAATCCCTCTGAGGGAGAGTCAAAATGTACATTAGATACTAAAGGTTCTGATAAGTCCAATAATAAGAAACCTGTCACTGATTTCAGAAATCACTGATTTCAGAAATCCTAAGGAATTCTATTTCCTATTATGTGGGACATGTGTTTGGGAATTTTTCCACGGTAGCAAATTTACTGATCTAAACATAAGATGACCTCAGCAATAAAAAGAAACAAACTACTGATAGCCTTAATAACTTTGATGACTCTCCAGGGAATAATTCTGAGTGAAAAAAGCCAGACTTGAAAGATTACATGCTGTATGGCTCCATTTATTTAACATTTTGAAATAACAAAATTATATAAAAATGGAGACAAGATTAGAAGTTACGAGGGGCTAGAAATCCAGAGTGCAGTGAGGTGGGAGTGGGTAGATGGGAAGAAGTGCAGAGGGAGGTGCATGTGGACAACAAAGATCCACGTGGACTAGAAAAGTTCTGCATCTTTATGGTGGTGGTAGATACAAGAATTGACACCTGATAACATCATATAAAACTAAATACATACACACTGAATAGAAGTAAAACCAGAGAAACCTGAATAAGACAGGTAGATTATACTGATGTCAATTTCCTGGTTATGATATTGTACTATGGTCTGTAAGATGCTACCAGTGGGGAAAACTGGGCAAAGGATATGATTTCTCACAACTGCATGGGTATCTACAATTATTATCTCGATAAAAATTTGAATTAAAAAAGGTGACTAACACTCATGAACAGTATCAGTGGTAAAAACAAAGAAGCAAAAACTGCCCAATATTTGAAAAATTTAGTTGTGAACTTATCTCAGATATTTCAAACGAATAAATAACAGTAGTACCTACTCTTGTACTGAAAAGTTTTATTTCACTACTTACTATTTATCAGTCAATAAACAAAATTATTTTGAGGTAGGTATTTCCATCTCCCTCTAATAGACCAGAATAGTGAAGTGTGATTAACTCACCCTAGGTCATGTGGCAGCCCCTTGCAGCTGTTGGTCTAAACTCTGGTGCACTCTTACTCATACTGCTGTATTATCTGGCACTCACACTCCACCTTCCAGTGCCCTTTTTAGCTATACTGTTCCCCACTAGGCTCTTCCAGCCTTCCTATACTCCACCTCCCTATCAAGTTATCTACCACTGGTGTACATCATACATTCTGTGAGACCACTGAAATTCAAGACCACTATTTTATTTTGAGCTTTCTCCATTTGTGACTGAGATGACCAAGCAACACTTACTTTTAACTGTTGGGTAGTTTTGGGATTTGTGGCAATAACTTGAATTTCTTTTTCTTTCAGTTCCTTATTCACATGTTGTAGAAATGGATCTAATGCAGAAATAAAAAATCTCAGCATACTTAGTGTGGATAGAGGAGTTTTCTAGTCTTCCCTTGTGAACGACATGTTGATCTTCATGATTTTAACTCATCCTTTTTTCCAACTACTTTCCCCATCCTCTAGACCAGTCCAGAGCTTAAATTTCTGACAGGTTCATCTTCCTAAAACATTTCTCTAATCACGTTACTTCCTAGCTCAGAAACCTTTGAAGAAACTTCTCAGTCTTAGAATCAGGGCACTTTAGGATGCACCTCTAACTTGCCTCTCCAGTGTAATTTCTGGACTGTATGGCCCTCAAATGCCTCTGCTCTCTATCTTTCCTTCCTTCAATGAAAAATTCCACATTCTCCTTTACCTCATTTTTTAATATCTAAATATTATCAATTTATATTACCCCGACTTAAAATAAATACTTCCCAGGGGCTTAATGTCCCAGGCAGTGTTGGCTCCCCCTAAAAGGCCATCCTAGGTCCCCTATAATAGAATTATCACTTTCTCCTCTCAATTCCCAATGATCATTGATCTCAATAATCAACAATCAGTACTCAACTGAACTGAAAAAATCATCCACCCGTCCTCTGGGTAATCTCCAGTACTCTAAACTGGCCACCCAACCCTGTTTCCCAGTCCTACTCATAAGAAACACAACAAAGTTAAATGACTCATTCAAGGATCCAAATGGTAAAAACTTCAAATGAAATGCACCTTGTAAGATCCGGAACCTCAATGTGACTATTGGCCAAATGGATTTAATTGATACCTACAGAACATTCCACCCAACAACCACAGAATATACATTCTACTCATCACCACATGGAACGTACTCTAAGATCGACCACATCCTTGGCCATAAAGTCAAGCATAAACAAATTTCATAAGACTGAAATTCTGCCATGCACCTTCTTAGACCATAGTGGAATAAAAATAAATATCAACACCAACAAAGTGCCCCCAAAACCCACAAAGACATGGACACTAAACAGCATGATGCTAAGCAATTCCTGGGTCAACGTGGAAATCAAAACAGAGATTAGAAGACACCTGGAAACAAATGAAAATGAAGAAGCATCTTATAAAAACTTCTGGGATGACAAGAAAGCAATACTACGAGGGGAATATATACCGCTACAAACACAGATGAAGAAAATGGAAAGATCGCACTTTAACAGCCTAACAAGTCCAAGAAGCTGGAAAACCAAGACCACCAAAACCCTAACTTCAGCAGAAGAATCCAGATCACCAAAATAAAAGCCCAAATCTGGGACACAGAAAACAAAAAGATAATACAAAAAAAATCAATGAAACAAAAAGCTGGTTCTTTGAAAGGATAAACAAGATTGATGGTCCTCTAGCTAGACTGACCAAGAAAAAGAGAGAAAAAGTCCAAATAAACACAATAAGAAACACAA
>CAUYQG010135359.1:0-14503 GCA_963574415.1 Tarsius wallacei
GCTGCTTTCTGGCAAAGAAACCTCAGCGTCCCATCTCTTCGTAAAGGATTCTACTACACCTCTGAGGGCTCGTCCGGGTGGCAGAGATGGTGATTTCATCTCCCTTGTTGCTGGGATGCGATCCCTGGGACACCGGAAAAAATGACTTTGCCTGGCACCAGGGGACCCATTGATCTGTAGGGGACTACCCCTCCCAGTGTGCAGGGGCAAGGGACCCGGGAGCACAAAGGAACCTGGTGAGGCCCAGGAACCCGCCAAAGGAACACCGCGCATCAGACTGGTAAGCACCCGGGTTCGATCTGGTACGCCTGCCCCTACGAGGCAGAAGGGGAGCCTGATCACCTTCCAGAGTTGCCCGAGTAGTCGTCCCACAGGGGACAAAATCACGACTCTAAGGCGCTGGGTGGTGGGTTGGAAATGTTGTATGAGTGCAAGTGAACGAGATACTGCCTGGCAGCAAAGCGAGGGTGGAGTCCCAATCCACGGATCCATTGCGACCTCATATGGCTTTGGGCAGTAGCAGAGTCAGGAGAAATCCTGAATCGAAACCTAGTCGGGGGCTTATACTGACCCGCCCATTGATGAAGCACCTGAAATATCTCCACGAGAGGAATGGCTGGAGACAAACTAAGCAAGTACTCACCCCTTCCCTTTCCCTTTCTCCTGAGTGATTGTCATCTTTTGGAGGGAGGGAACGGGTGGCAAACAGAGTAGGCTTACCCGCCTAGAGTGTATGATAAAGAATTTCAAAAAGGGATATTCAGGAGACTATGGTATTAAGTTGACTCCTGGAAAACTCTGGATGTTCTGTGAAATAAATTGGCTTTCGTTTGGGGTAGGCTGGCCCTCTGAGGGGTCACTAGACAAAGAACTAGTTAGCAAAGTGTTTAGAGTCATTGTGGGGGACCCAGGCCACCCTGACCAATTCCCTTACATTGACTGTTGGCAAGTGATAGTCCCTTCTCAACCATCTTGGTAAAAAGTTTGTCTAGAAGAGAACTGTAAAATCATGATGGCCCAAATGACAGCTCCCTCAAAATGCTGACTAGAGCCTGAGAAGCCTCTTCTGTCCGAGGAACCGAGGAAATCCCTCCACCTTATGTGCCATTGTACCCCTCACTGCCACCTGAACTCCCCATACCTTCTGCAGCCAGAGCCCTGCTGGAGGCTGCCCACACCCCTAAAGCCACAAAGTCCCCCTCCCACAAAGTCACCCAAGATGCCCCTGGCCACAGCTACTCTGGAGCTGCCAGTCCTAACCCCATATACTCTGGCTGGAAAGCACCAGGAGGACTCTGCTCGCAGCACCCCTCCCCACAGGTGCCGAGAGGCCTTACTACTACCACTGAGAGAAACTACAGGGCCCCTCTGCGACAATCAAGATGGCCAGATCCAGGGGGGATAACATACTTTTATATATCAGACCTTTGCCACCACTGATCTCCTGAACTGGAAAAACCACATCCCCTCATTCATTGAGAAGCCTCAGGCCATGACTGATCTAATGCAATCCATCGTCGAGACCCACAAGCTCACTTGGACTGATTGCTGTCAGCTTCTCCTGACTCTGTTTAACACTGAAGAATGCTGCCAAGTTACTCAGGCCACTTTAAAATGGTTAGAGAAGCATAGCCCTGCAGAGACAGTGAATGCTCAGGCCTATGCCCAGAATCAGTTCCCTGAGGAAGACCCCCCAATGAGACCCTAAGATGACCAGGAATTTCAAATACTTGGGCGTTACCAAGAGGCTCTTTTAAGTGACATGAAGGAAGGAGGCAAAGCGGCTATGAACAAGAGCAAAACCTCAGAGGTGCTCCAGGAACCTGAAGAAAGTCCAAGTCAATTCTACGAGACGCTATGCGACGCATTTCACCTTTACATGCCCTTCGACCCAGAAGTAGCCAAGAATTAGCGAATTGTTAATGTGACCTTTGTTGCTCAGGCTCAGGGAGACATCCAACACAAACTACAGAAGTTAGAGGGCTTTGCTGGGATGAACGTTAGCCAACTATCAGAGGTTACAGTCAACCGAGACCAAAAGACCTGACGAGAAATAGACCAAAAAATGTAAAGAAGGTAGATCTGCTTGCCGTCGCCCTGGTGGAATGGTCAAGACACTTCCAGAAAATGGCCCTGCCAGGCCGGAGTTGAGGTCAGGGCCAGGGAAGGGACTGACAAGAAGAACCACCTTGACCAGTGATGAGATCAGGGCAAAACCAATGTGCTCACTGTTTCTGAGAAGGTCATTGGAAAAACGAATGTCCAGAGAATTTCTGTTCAACTCCCATGGGAAGAAGGAGAGACCAGGTAGTCCAAGGACAGTACCAGCCTGTGCCCCAACCACATGAGGCCACCAAGAATGATTTTGTTGGCCTAGCTGCTGTGGAAAACTATGGGGAAGAATAGGACAGTCTGGGCTCCATTTTGTTATGCCCCCAATGGTCCAAATGACTGTGGGGGGCCAACCCCTTGACCTCATGATAGATACCAGGGCAGAGCATTCTGTGGTAACACAACTTGTGGGCCCCCTCTCGCAGAGACAAGCCACTATTGTGGGGGGCCACATGTACCCGGGCTCCTCACCACATCTTACGTCTCCAAAGATGTAATCTAAGAGGCCATGAAGTTATTCACGATTTCCTGTACATCCCCAACTGCCCTGTGGCTTTAATGGGTCGGGACCTCCTGGGAAAGCTGCAAGCCCAGATAACTTTCCACTCCAATGGCCAAGCAGCTCTGATCCTGGGGAAACCTGAGACAAAAATTATGACTCTCACAGTCCCCTGAGAAGAGTGGCATCTTTATAGTCTCATAGAAAAGCCACAACAGGCTGGGCTCAGTGGTTCAGCCTATAATCCCAGCATAATCCCAGCACTTTGGGAGGTAGAGGCAAGTGGATTGCCTGAGCCTGTGGGTTCGAGACCAGCCCAGGAAACTTGGCGTGACCTCATCTCTACAATAAATCAAAAAATAACTGGGCATGGTAGCATGCACCTAGAGTTCCGGCTACTTGGAAGGCTGAGGCCGAAGGATCGCCAGAGCCCAGCAGGTAAACACTGGGGTGGTTGTGAGCGTGAGCATGAGCGTGCCACTGCATTCCAGCCTGAGACAGAGTGAGACTCCAACTCAAAAAAAAAAAAAAAAAGAAAATTCTCCTGCACAACACTTTTCCAGGCAGTGACTCAGGGGTTTAGTCTCCTTTCCTTGTCTAGTGCTTCTGTCTTCAATATCTGTCCCCCATGGTTGCCACAGAAGAGGGAACATGAGGAATTCACACTGAACCATTTATCACCTTGACCTACAAGTCACACAATTTATTTTCACTCCACATCCATTGGTCAATATGAATCACATGACTGCTCTTAATAGCAAGGGCGCAGGGACACACAGGCATCAATGGCTCTGCCCTTTTATAATTTTTTACTTTTTAAAAAATTTTAATTATTATTTTTTGAGTCAGTTCTCAAAAAACTGACTGGAGTGCAGTGGCACGATCATGGCTCACTGCAGTTTTGACCTGGGCTCAGGTGATCCTTTCCATATCATCTTCTCAAGTAGCTGGGACTACAGATACACACCTCCGTGCCTTGGCTAATTTTTTAATTTTTTGTAGAAAAGAGGTTTTGCTAGCTTGTATAGCCTGATCTCGAGCTCCTGGGATCAAGCAATTCTCCTGCCACAGCCTCCCAAAGTGCTGGGGTTACAGGTGTGAGCCACCACACCCAGCCAGCTCTGCCCTTTGAGAGAAGAGCACGTGTCTTTGGTGATCAGCCCTCTCTGCCCCATACGGGGCTCCCTCATTGTAGGATTTATTTTGCTGGGATAGTGCAGTGACTCAGACTGAGAGGCCATAAAAAGAAAGGCACTTTACCTGTTGCTGCTGAAATTTGAACAGAATCTTAAGACTATATCCAACCGAGTCTCTTCTCTCTTCTTGGATGGAGAAAAAACTATTTGGCTACATGATCATTGTTTGTGTTTATTTCCCATCATGGCTGTTCTGAATATCTCTTTTTAACTGGACTTTTCCTAAGCAGACATGTTTTCCTGTTTTGGGGGATACATGCAAAGTGATTTACCCTGGACCCCACACTGCTTCTAGAGATGGCTTAGGTACAGCAATGTTGAATTTTTTTCCAAAAGATCATTTTGATTTATACTTCAGAATACCTTAGAAACAAATGGGAGTAAAGGTAATCACATTCAGGTGGAAGAAATGAGGAAGGAAACGGAGTGAAATAGAACCAGCCTTCACAGCACATGCACGGTGCCAGATGTCTTTTATTTGCTGTCTTTTTAGTGCATCCAACAATGCAATGAGTTTATTATGAGTCCCAGCTGCCGCTTCCCACAGACGGCTGCCTCCAAATCTAATAGAAAGAATTTGCTACTATTTTGCAGCTTAGTGCAGACCTCCCCATGAATAATTTTGCATTTTAGCTACAGTATGGGCTATATAGAACCTTACAGATAGTCTAGGCAACAAATCACATTTATAACATTGTTTCTAAAGAAAAGTATACTATAAGGTCCAATATACAAGGATTTGGCTGGGTGCCAAACCCATCAGTCCACTAGGAGAATCTTCTTCCCAGTGTGTGCAAAGCAGGGATGGATATTGCATTACTTTTTGTCCTCCATTGTCCTGGGGTGCCACTATCTGCTTGGGGTGTTCAGAAAGTAGTCTTATAATTTAGGTAGTGTAAATACTGCCTAGCTCATAAGTAACAACATGATGACATGATGACTAATGTTAAAATAGTGAAAGAACCAAAAGTAATAATAAGGTAGCAGCAAGGTATGAGGCACTAATGATAGTTAATGCAAATTGATGTTCTTTTTTTTTTTTTTTTTTGAATTGGAGCCTCACTCTGTTGCCCAGACTGGAGTGCAGTGGCACGCTCATGGCCACTGCAGCCTCAACCTGCTGGGCTCAGGTGATCCTTCCACCTCAGCCTTCCATGTAGCTGGAACTACAGGCACAAGCCACCATGCCTGGCTAATTTTTTGATTTATTGCAGAGATGAGATCTCACCAAGTTGCCCAGGCTGGTCTCAAACCTGTGGGCTCAGGCAGTCCTCTCACCTCAACCTCCCAAAGTGCCGGGATTATAGGTGTGAGCCACCGCACTCGGCCTATTTTTATTTTCTTAAGGATTGATCCTTGCATGTGTTTCAAATATAACATTATAGATGTGAAGTAACTTAACCTACATCTGCATTCAGGAGATTGATCACGCCATTTTCCTGTGATGACTCTGGTTGTGAGTTCAGATTCTGAATTAATCTTGTGATTTCAGTCATGACAGTTGATTATTCTGTGCTGCATCTCTCTGAAGGCTGGAATTATTGATTTCCCCCAATTGCTTACAAAGTAATTTGCATAATGATATGTATCATTTTAGTGTAGCATTCGTTGTTTTGTTGCTTGTCTTTAGCAACTGAAACTCAATACTGCTAATGCTAAAGCAATGAACTACTTGGAGATTTACCTAACAATCCTATTAATTTGACTCAGGTAGACATTCACATTTGACAATCAAAGACATTTGAGACCCAGGGTAACTTCTGGCTTATTGGCAGTGACTGGCTAATTGTTCATGAAATATATTTCCTTTCCTCTTAAAGGCAGAGTTGAACAGCATTTCTCAGCCTTCTTTGCTGTGGAAATGTGACTACATGTTGACTAACGGAATATGGAGGGAAGTATATATTCTCTTTCAGACCTGACCTGTAAAAACTACCTGTATGACTGAGCATGGAGACTCATGCCTGTCATCCCAGCACTTTGGGAGGCCGAGGAAGGAAATCGCTTGAGACCAGGAGTTTGAGACCAGCCTGGGCAACATAGTGAAACCTCATCTGTACAAAAATAAAAATAAACATTAAAAAAAAAAAGCTAGGTTTGGTTACTCATGCCTGTAGTTCCAGTCACTTAGGAAGCTGAAGTGAGAGCATCACTTTAGGCTAGGAGGTCGAGACTGCAGTGAGCTGAGATTGTGCCACTGTACTCCAGCCTGAGTGACAGAGTAAGACCCTGTCCAAAAAATAAAATAAAATAAAATCTGTGTGATTCTATGCTCTCTCTTTCTTTGCCTTCCAGCTGGATGTTGAAATCTCTACCAGGGAAATCTCAAATGTCATCTATGGAAGATGAAGAATCACAAGATGGAACAAGTCTGAACTTCAGTTAACCCATCCCTCTTCCCATCTCCATGTCACCAATTGATCCTTATGTGAGCAATAAAAAACAAAAACAAAGAAACCTTATTGTACTAAGCTACCAAAAGCTGAAGGTAATATCTGCTAGCATGACTTTAAGTAATACTCTTGGCAATACATATTAGTTTTATTTAATCACTGAATTTTTACTTTAGGCCAGTGGTTGTCAATCAGGGTACTGGTTCACTGAAGTCTTGACCTCCTGTCCTAAACATTTGATACTACCTGGAGACTTTTGGTTGTTACGTTGGAGAAGGGTGCACTGCTACTGGCTTCTATGGGATAAATGGGGTAGAAGCTCAGGAAGCAGCTGAACATCTTACCACGAACAGTGTTATCTGGTCCAAATGCCAATTGTTCTGAAGTTGAAAAACCCTGCTTCTGGCTGTATCTATTTGGCAAAAATAAATATAATTAAACATTTGGCTACCTTCATTATATGCCTTACTAAGTCTTCTTCTAGTTGTGCCTGATTAATTTAGTCTCTTGTTTTGGAGTTGTCATCTACTGATAGTTTGGTAACCAATTGTCATCTGTACAAAGTTCAGTGATCTCTAGATTTTTATTTTGACGTTCATAACCATTCTCTACTCAGTCCTCCCCATTTCACCACACTGCTTTCTGTGCTTTATTTTCACAATATTTGGCATAGAGTAGATGTTTAATAAATGTTTACTAGACCAGGCGCGGTGGCTCATAATCCCAAAACTTAGGGAGGCCGAGGTGAGAGGATTGCCTGAGCCCATGGGTTTGAGACCAACCTGGGCAACTTGACAAGACCTCATCTCTACAATAAAAAATAAAATTAGTCAGACGTGGTAACTCGTGCCTGTAGTTCCAGCTACTTGGAAGGCTGAGGCGGAAGGATCGCCTGAGCCCAGCAGGTTGAGGATGGCCGTGAGCATGCCACTGCATTCTAGCCTGGGCAACAGAGTTAGATTCCAACTCAAAAAAAAAAGAGAGAAAAAAAAACTTACTGCATGAAGATTGACCTAATGTAAATAAAAGCATAGAGAAAATAAATGAATGACCCATTCTCTACCCTCAGCTTTCTCCTCCTTGCCACATTGCTTTGTTTCTTCTCTGCCTATCTGTCTTCTCTAATGTATTATTCTCTTGTCTTCTAAATGTACTTTCTCCATTTGTCAGACATTTCTTCTTCCTCTCACACTTTTAGATAACTCAAACTTATGACTTTAACCATCGCTTCTATTCAATAAACCTACAAACTGACATCATTAGTCCAAATTTTCTCCTTAGATTTAAGTTCAAAACTATGCCTGAGACTCACACCTATAATTCCAGCACTTTGGGAGGCCAAGGTGAGAGGATTGCCTGAGCCTACGGGTTCAAGACCAACCTTGGGAACTTGGTGAGACCTCATCGCTACAATAATTCAAAAAATTAGTTGGGCATGTGCCTATAGTTCCTGATACTTGGAAGGCTGAGGCAGAAGGATCATCTGAACCCAGCAGGTCAAGGCTGTGGTGGCCATGAGTGTGCCATTGCATTCCAGCCTTGGCAACAGAGTGAGACTCCAACTCAAAAAAACAAAAAACAAAAAACAAAAAACTATGCCTGGTTGGGTACAGTGGCTCACACCTGTAATCCCAGTGCTTTGGGAGGCCAAGGCTAGAGGAATGCTTGAGCCCAGGAGTTTGAGACCAGCCTGGGCAACATGGCGAGACATCATCTGTACAATAAATAAAAAAATTAGCCAGGTACACGCCTGTAGTCTTAGCCACTAGGAAGGCTGAGGCAGAAGAATTGCCTGATTCCTATAGGTCAAGGCTGCAGTGGCCAAGATCGTGCCACTGCCTTCCAGCCTGAGCAAAAAAGTGAGACTCCAACTCAAAAACAAAGCAAAACTATGCCTGCCTGTATTAACTTGAATATTTTCTCATCAGCTACAATTCAGTCAGTCTAAAACTGAATACGATCTCTCCCCACAGAAATACTGCAACTCCCCAGTCCTTGCCAATGTTTTCTTTACTACCAGTATTACAATCATCCTTTCTTGGCATCAGCTGAGACTCTTCCCTCTCCCTCCCAGACAACTAGCCACATTGTAGGGCCTTGTCCACTTATAGCTTCTGCTTCCCTTCTCTGGGCACATAGGCTATCTTATGCAGTTTTGTCATGTTCTTGTTTGGATTAAAAAAACAACAACAACCCAGAACAGCACTGATTAATATAAATATAGTGTGAGCCATATAATGTAACCATAGACTTTCTAACAGCTACTTTAAAAAATGGAAAGGAAACAGGTAAGATTAATTTTAATAATACACTTTAACCCAGTATGTTCAAGATAGTGTTGTTTGATGTGCTCAAAATAAAAATACTTAATATCAAATATAAATAATGTAAACATTAGTATATACTTTACATGTGTTGAGTAATATCAAAACCTAGTGTTTATACTAACAGCACACCTCAGTTTGGACTGGCCACATTACAAGTGCCCAATACTCACATGAATACTCACATGTGCAAGTGGCTACCCAAGTGGACAGCACACCTCTAGAGCTTTAAGACTATCGCACACTTGTGTGTGTGCCAACGTTTGGCACAAAAATAAGTTTGGCCAAAGGGACTGACTTTACTTTTATGGAATTGATTTTGCTTGGTTACAAAATGCTGCTGAACTTATGTTGTACACTGTCTTACATTATATGTGACTTTAAATTGTGTTCTACTTTCCTGACACAATGTGTATCTTCTTCCCCCATACGATATTTTGAGATTAGAATTATTCATTGTGTTTTCTGCTCCCTTCATATTTCCCACCCCACATTGATTTCATGGTACCAAATTCCTAGGAGATATTATACAGGTGGAAAGGCGGATGAATTAACCAACTTTTCTCTGTAAGATATTCATTGATTTTTATTATGATACTGTATCTGTTGTAGTTACTAACCAATACAAGTTTATTATAGAAAAATATATGTACACATAAAGTGGTCAGAGGAAACCACAACATGATATAAACTATATGAAACTGCTGTTACAAAACTATATACATAGAAAAAAAGACAGGAATTCAAAAATTAAAGTGTTAAAAACAGAAGTTTCCTTTGGTGACATATACAATTATGGGAAAATTCTTTTGCAGTTTTACATTATTGTTTTTATTTTGTCTTGACTTAGAGTATTTTTTTCTGAGGATATGCTTCTTTAGCATTTGTAAAAGATAAACATGCACACATGCATATTATTATACTGGGTCGAAGTCCTTCTGGAAAAATCTAGATGTTTATTAGCAGCTGTGACTTCCCTGCACTGTAATAACAGCCTCTTCCAAATCTCAATCCATTAAGTAAAATAAACTAAGAAGAGGGGTTTAGGTTTATGCTGTCTCTAAAATGTACAAATCCATTTTGGATTTGAAGTTTGTAAATCCATCCCTATGATCTTTCTATTCTTCTAGTTCATTAGGGTAACTTTAATTCCCGATCTGAGATCCTTCTTTTTGCAATCTTCTGTAAATGTGTTTTTGATTGTTGACCTCCTATTTGTGCTGAGATTTCTCTCCGGGTGGCATGCACTCATCTTTCGTACCCACCCTGCCCATCCTGGGTCTCTTTTTATGGCATTATTACCTATGACTGCTTCTCTTGGAGACTGTTTTTACAACACGAATTACAGGATGGTCAAGCAACAAATATACCTTAGTAAACTCTTATTGAAGACAGCTGGCATTCAGACACACATGCAGACAGAGCATATGTTTCATATTTTTAACCTGGTTTTATTTTTTATTAAAGAAAATCTTTATGAAATGTTTCTATATGAAGTTTACTTTTTCTCATAAGAAAGAAAAAATAAACTTCATACAGAAAACTACAATACACATAGCAGCCATAGTAATCATTTAAAAACATAAATTGCAATACTCCTCTGCCTAAAACTCTCAGTGGCTTCCCGATGCAACTGGAGCAACACTGAGGCACCTCCACGTCCTGCAGGTACCTACAAAATCTCTTTTCTTCTCATCCCCCAGGCTCCATTTGCTCAAGTTTTCCTTCTGTTCCTTGTACACTCTGGAGTCCCATTTCTGGGCTATTCTGCTTGCTGGAAACACATTTCCCCAACATCTAGACAAGCTGTCTCCTTCTTGTCATTCGTGCCTCATCCCAAACGTCAACTCCCCAGAGAGGGCCTCATTGACTCTCTTAACTTCCTCATCACTGCCCTTCTCCCTCCTCCTCACACTTCCTATCCCATTAAACTATTTCGTATTTTTCAGAAACTTTTCCCTTTCTGGGGTTATTTTACTCACTTGTTTGCTGATGTGTATTATCTGTCTCCACAACTACAGTGGAGGCTCCACCAAGCAGGGACTTTTTCTAGTATCTCCATTGCCTAGAAGTGTACCAGGTATGCAGTAGGCACTTAATAAATATCCTGTGTTTGGGGATTTAAATAAAAATTAACTTTGGGTAGTGCACAGTACTGTGCCTTGTTTGCTCCTAAAAAGGCCATGTGATCTGCTGTTTAGAAAATCAGCACCATGTCCTCTTTTTTTATTTTTATTTATGTATTTATTTTTATTTTTGTTTTTGTTTTTTTGAGTCAGAGTCTCGTTCTGTTGCCCTGGCCGGAGTGCAGTGGCACACTCACAGCCACCGCAGCCTTGACCTGCTGGGCTCTGTCAATCCTCCTGCTTCAACCTTCCAAATAGATGAGATTACAGGCACGCCCCACCACACCCAGCTAATTTTTTGATTTATTGTAGAGACAAGGTCTCGCCACGTTGCCCAGGCTAGTCTCGAATCCATGGGCTCAGGCAATCCTCTCACTTCAGCCTCCCAAAGTGCTATGATTACAGGCATGGGCCACCATCCCCATCAATGTCCTCCTTTGAGTACAGAAAGTCCTTCCAGTTCCTTCAGTTCTCTTTCACATTCTCAAACTGCTGGACACTTTTCAGGCCAAAATATCAATAGCCTTGAGTTCACCCCTACCCCTCCACATTCAAATTCCTGGGGAGATTCCTATTAGATCCTGTAATGGAAAATTAGCCTACTCAATGAATCTTTATCTTGTCCTCTGGTCTACAAAGGTGAAACTATAGTGCAATCATCAGCAGGGCTTGGGCTTTGAGTAGAACTGTCTCTTATCTAGCCAAATTCCTATCACACCTGCTTACCTTGCCACACCCATGCCCTAACCTGGTATCAGAGAGTTCATCTGCAAGGCTAGCTAGTATCTGTTTTAAATCCTGGGCCAAAATGGGAATTGTGAGCATGGCCTTGTTAGCATCATAACCTAACTGACTTTTCTAATTCATTCTTTAAAAATGTACTCAGTCATAACTGCCTACACCTACACTGACTTTATTTTTATTTAAGCTTCTTTCATAGGAACATGAAAAATGTAGATCTGCAATGCAATTTAGATATCACTGCAAATAACAGATAAAATAGTTAAAACCCAGAGGAGGGAAGGGAAACTTCCAAAGGTCAATAAGACAGGCAAAGGCCAAGTCATGTTTAGATGCCCAGTCCAGGGCTCTTTACACTACATCTAATGAAATTGAGTGGTTATTAGTTATAAGCTTAATTATTTTGCAATATTAATATTTTCTTCTCTGTCACAATGCCTGGCACATAGAAGGCAGTCAACAAAATTGGCAATAAATGAATATAGTTTTTAAAAATATTTTTAGCTTAGAGATTTGACTTCAATTTGGAATGTTGTCAATATCCTGGGGCCGGACTCAGTGGCTCAGCCTGTAATCCCAGCACTTTGGGAAGCCGAGGTGAGTGGATTGCCTAAGCTGGCAGATTCGAGACCAGCCCGGGCACCTCGCCTCTGCAATAAATAAAAAATTAGCCGGGCATGGTAGTGTGCTTCTGTAGTTACAGCAACATGGAAGGCTGAAGCAGAAGGATCACCTGAGCCCAGCAGGTCAATGCTGGTGTGGCCGTGAGCTTGCCACTGGACTCCAGTCTGGGAGACAGAGTGAGACTCCAACTCAAAAAAATAAAGATAATATCTTGGGGTTTTTCACTTATTTCTGTGTTTTGTTTGTTTGTTTGTTTGTTTGTTTTTTCAAAGAGAGAGTCTCCCTCTGTCACTCAGGCTGGAGTGCAACGGTATGATCATAGCTTACTGCAACACTGAACTCCTGGGCTCAGGCGATCCTCCCACCTCAGTCTCCCGTGTAGCTGGGAATACAGGCAAACACCACCATGCTTGGATAATTTTTTTTTTTTTTTTTTTTTTTAATTTTTTGTAGAGATAGGGTCTCACTATGTTACCTGTTAGGGTACGGACAGGGTGAGGGCGGAGAGGCGCTGAGAGGTGCAGCACCACCAGGGCTGGCAAGCCGGAGGTGCCGCACTGGGAACCCAGAGATCCGAGCAAATGCAAAGAACTGCAACACACAGAGGTGAGAGAAGAAAAGATTTATTTATTTAAGAAAAGTTCATCCCCCCCCCCTCACAGACAGGGAGTGGGCCTACACTCTAGGTGAGTGTGGCCTCGTAGCTCCCCCGAGTCCTGGCTTAAATCCTTTTCTTGGAGATGTTGCACGTGACTGTCGTGACTTCCTTATCGACCACCTGTGGATGTCTTGGAAAACCTGTGACACAGAGACCCATTAATGTCCACCCACACCATCATAACCCCTAGAGAAGGGTGTGACAAGGATTCTAATTCTCCTGCACCTTCCTAAACGACATTCCTTAGACCTAATGGAGGGTGTACCCCCCCCCTTATCTCCTAGGCATTCTCAGTGGGTAGCTTTGGGGGATCCTTGGCTTCCCTGTAGATAGTGCCCAATTTACTGGAAGATCGAATCCCCACCTGCTCACCCTCTGAGTGGTCATAACTTTTGTAATTACAAGTTTCATAACTTTTGCAATCCTTGCCCATTGCATGATGTCCTAAGCCTTGTAAATTCTCTTTACTTTAGGCAAGCTTGATTGCCACTATGAGATACCTCTGATACCTGGAAGTCTGTTTCTGAAAAAACAACCTGGTAAAGTTAATTTTACCTAAAGTGTGCATTTCTCCAAAAGCAGAGCTTCTACTTTCTCATCATCGTGTCAGGATTTAAGAACAAGATGAAAAATGGCTTCCCACTCTCGGTCTGACCTTTCATTACCCAGGTCGGTCTCAAACTCCTGCCCTCAACTCCTACCTTGGCCTCCCAAAATGCTGGGATTACAGGCCAGAGCAATGGTGTTTAGCCTATCTCTGTCTTTTGAGAATGTGAAGTTCAAGAGTAAGTATCACACACTGTGACTTCAATAGTATTAATTTAGAGGGTTATTTTCTCTCACATGCTTCATTCCACAGTCACATCTGCTTGGTGAACACACCCTGGAAAGTGCGTCCATCTTGGTATTCATAATGTAATGCTTATCATCCCACTACTAATGTGAATAGTACAGTTATGTGATTTTATTCATTTGGTGGTATTTTTATTTTTTAAAACTTACTCTGTCACCCAGGCCGGAGAGCAGTGATATGATCCTGGCTCACTGCAGCCTCAATGTCCTGGGCTCAAGTGATCCTCCCACCTCAGCCTCCTGAATAGCTAGGACTACAGGCACACACCATCACGCTTGGCTAATTTTTGTATTTTTTGTATATATGAGGTCTTGCTATGTTGCCCAGACTGATCTCAAACTCCTGGGCTCAAGCGATTCTCCTGCCTCAGCCTCCCAAGTTGCCTCCCAACCACCTGCCCTGGTGGTTATTTTTAAAAGAAAAGCAAACTAAGGTAGGATTCCTGGATTTAGTATCAAAAAAAGTTTTTTTTTTTAAATAAACACTGGAATAATATAAAACAAAGATCTAAAAAAAATTGTTGTCTTCTCTTCTTGTAATCATAATATTTGAAAATGTATATGGGAAATTCACACATGATAAAAAAGAAGTCAATCTGGCATTAAAAATCAGATGTAATAAGTAGAGAATAAAATAAAGACTTTCTAAAATTGCACTCTTTGAAGAGTATTTATTTATTTATTTATTTATTTATTTATTTTTAATTTTAAAGATGTGGGGTACAATTTAAGGTTAGGTATACAAATGTTCATTATGCAGGTACCCTTGTTGATAAGGTGTCTTCCCCCCCCCCCCCCGGCCGCTTGCCACTACGGGCCAGCCCGCCCCCGCCCTCCCCGGGGCGGGGGGGGGGGGCCTGGCCCGTCGGGGCACCCGGCGGGGGGGGGGGGGTAAGACACCTTATCAACAAGGGTACCTGCATAATGAACATTTGTATACCTAACCTTAAATTGTACCCCACATCTTTAAAATTAAAA
>CAUYQG010135360.1:0-23692 GCA_963574415.1 Tarsius wallacei
TGACATTAACCCATTATATAATTATAATTATATAATCATTAACCTCGTACGAGCAGAACCCTCATGATCTAAATATCTCCCCAAAGGCCCCGCCTCCCAACACTGTTGCACTGGGGACTTTTTCTAACACATGAATTTTGGGGTCACATTCAGACCATAGCATGATGTCCTAGCTCACAATAGCTGTTTCCTTCTCACATACAAAAATACATCCATCCCATCCCAATATTCCCAAAAGTCTTAACTTGTGCCAACATCAACTCAAAAGTCCAAATTCAGAGTCTCATTTAAATCAGATATCGATGAACCTCAAGGCACGATTCATCCTGAGGCAAGTTCCCCTCCAGTTATGAGTCTGTGAAATGCATGGGATAGCATTCCCCTCCTAAAAGGGAGGAATTGAAAAGAAGAAAGGAGCGCCAGGCCACATGGAAATTCAAAACTCAATAGCGCGATCAACAATAAACCTTAAGGCTTGAGGATAATCTTTGACTCTGTGCCTCATTTTCCAGACATGCTGAAGTAGGGATTGGGTCCCCAAGGCCCCAGGCAGTCCTGCCCCCCGGATTTGCTGGACACAACCCACGCTTCAGCTCTTCTCTGTGAGCCCTCGGAAGGGAGGTGGGTAATGCCATGACCCCTCTTCTCCAGGCAGGGACCAGCACCAGGGCCATGGGGGTGGGGAGTCCAGATTGGTAGTGCTGGTGGGGGCTGTATGTCAGGTAAGACTCCGTCTCCCTCCCTGGGAATCCAGCTCCCCAGTAGAGGCTAAGGAGAAAGACTGAAGGGAAGGAGCCTGGCACAGTCTTATAGCTGGAGAGAAGGGCCCATGGCATGTGGGGAAGGGCCAGGGTGAGACTTGCAAGAAGGTGGGGAGCCCACTGCAGGGCCAAGGCCAGTGGGGCCTGAGCTTGGCTCAGCAGACACCTATGGCTACCTTGCCCCAGAAAAAACAGAGTCCTTCTCAGGGAAGACCAGGACCTTGGTGGGTGGGGGGAAGGCCTGAGAAGGGCTCCAGATAGGTGACAGGGCCACTGCCTACAGGTACACTCCAGATCCAAGTGGCTTCTGCCAGGCTGTGGACTGCAGCCTCAGGCCTCCGCCTACCACCACCGGCAAGCAGTGTCAGCACCATTTGAGACAAGGAGTTCCTGTCCCTTAGGCTGCACTTGGTGTTCCACGGATGATGCTTCCTTGGCTCAGAGCCAGACACATCACCTGGTGACTTGTTGGGTGACAGTCCCCAGGACAGGCCTTCCCTGCCCCCTTGCCTGCATCCATGGCTGCCCCTGGCTAGCTCCCTCCTCTCCTAGGGCTTCGGCTACCCAATGGAGATGCACAGCCTCAGGCTGAGTCCCTCATCTCTCCAGGATTGCCCGAGGGACCTTGGGATCTGAGTGGCTGCCCCCACGCCTAACTTGAGGGCATTTGATGTTCACTCACCCCTAAGGTGTATGTGGGGAGAAGGGGCCTTCCATTTTTCTGTAATTCAAGTAGAGAGGCTGGAATTCACACCACCCTAATTCGAAGGGCAGCATCCCACCTAGACTGTCCAGCCCCACCTTGACCTGGGCCAAGGCTTCCCTTTCATGTCACCATCGCCCCTTCAGAGGTCTCAAGTGCCACTGCTCTGCTGTGGGACTCAGGGTTTCAGAGCCCATCGGGTATCTGAGACCATTCCAGCAGCCCTGCCACTTGTGGGAAAGGCCCCCCCCCACCTCCTTCCCCAAGTGGACCTCGGTTTCTCCTCTGTGCTTCCTTCTTTGTGCCTCCTTCCTCCCCAGACCCTTGGGGTTCTGCTTCCTCCAGGCCCCTCACTCTGCATGAAGAATGCAGGCCTTCCTCCTCTCTCCAGCCTTCCTGCCTTTGCTGCAGCCAGCAGCGAGGTGACTCAGAGTTAGCCATGGGGCTGGCATGGGGGCGAGACACTCCAGATGGAGGGGAGAAGACTTGGCCCGGGGGAGATACCCAGATTTCATTTCCAGATAAACCAGCCCCATCTCCCCACAGAGGCATGACACCCAGCACGTCCCACCCATGATGGATGCCACCTTCCCCTTCTTCCAGTGCCATTTCTGCAAGGAATCCTTTGGATCAAGGAGTCAGCAGTGATGCCATAGCCAGGCTTGTTCCAGTGGTCCTCGAAGTCTCTGGGGAACAGACAATGTCTCGAGGAACAAAAAAACGGATACAATGACAAATTATGGTAACTGTTAAGACAAACAGATGAGAAGTAAGTGTTGTGGGGACACTCACAGTGGACAGGGTGGTTTAAAAGGCCGCGTTTGGAAGGCGAGAGAAGGAGAGGGGGCCCCAGTCTTAGCAGGGCTGGGAGAAAGCGAGCACCAGGACAGTGAAGCAAGTATTCTATAGCTCCCTTTGCAAAGGTACAAGGGCCTCTTTTTATAGGCATTCACTTTTTCCCACTTCCAAATAGCTATTTTTGTATATTTTTTCATTAAAGAGAAAGCACAAGGCCCTTAAACACGGATAGGAACCGATTGGAAATTCTGTGGAACTGGAGGGTAGAGGTAGTGTTCTACTCATTGGAGGACTTCATGTGGGTGAACTGACTTTTTCATGGAGAACCTTCTAGTAACTAGTGTCTGCGAGCCTTTTGTCTTGAGCTAGCTTTTTCCACAAGAGAGCAATCCTTTCATCTTCTGCCTGGGAGCTATCCACCTGGTTGCCAGTGTTCTGGGAGCTCAGTGATGAGCGGAACTGCGTGTGTCACTGTTCACCTGTCTAGACTTGCCCTTTCTTTTCCTACTTTAGTAAGTTCTCCCTGAGGCCTTCATCTGTGTTTCCTGCAATACTATACTGCTATACAACAACCAGCCCCAGACCTTTGTGGGTCACAACAACACCTGTTTCTCATGCACAGCCCTTGGGGTTGGTGTGGCTGGGTGACTGCATGTGGAGATGGCTTCAGGTGTGCCCCAGGTCTCCACATTCTGCGCTGCTGATGGAGGGAACAGTGGTTCCCTGAGTGGGGAAGTCCCCTGATGGTCCCCGGCAGGGGTAGAAGGGGACAGCAAGCCATGGAAGACTCTGGCTGGACGTGGTGTACCTTGTGGCCACTCACATTTTGTAAGCCACAGACCAGAGCCCAAAGGCAGTGGGGCATGGAAGTGTATTCCGCCCACAGTAAATTAGGGCGAGGGCAGGGAGGGGAACAAGATCAAATAACCATGCCTACCACGTCTGCTGAGCAGTGGGATTAGGATGGAGACCTGTTGGGTGGAAAGGTGTCGGCTGTCTGAAGAGGAAGAACATTCTTAATAGAGGGAATAGCACGTTAGACCTTGGTGTGTCCCTGGAACGAGAAACTCTGTTGCTGAAGCAGAGTACCGAGATTGGCACAAGGGGAGGTCGGATGGGCACTGGGCTTGTGGGACAAGATTTAAAGGCCATGGGACGGAGTCAGGACTTACCTCCAGGGTGATGGGAAGCCCCTGCCTGGCGTGTTTTCAGAGAGGGAATTGATAGGATCGGGTTTACTTTTTTTTTTTTTTGAGTTGGAGTCTCACTCCGTCGCCCAGACTGGAGTGCAGTGGCCGATCCCGGCCAGTGCAGCCTCGACCTGCTGGGCTCCGGCGATCCTTCCGTCTCAGCCTTCCAAGTAGCTGGAACTACAGGCGTGTGCTACCACGCCTGGCTAATTTTTTGATTTATTGCAGAGTTGAGGTCTCGCCAAGTTGCCCAGGCAGGTCACAAACCCGCGGGCTCAGTCAATCCACTCACCTCAGCCTCCCAAGGCGCGGGATTACAGGCTGAGCCACCGAGCCCGGCTTCAGGTTTACTTTTTAAAGGATCTCTCTGGTTGCACTGAAGAAGAAAGGCAGAGGGCATACAGGAGACCACAGGAGGACCAGGAAGGAGACTGATTCAGCCAGCCATATAGGCTAGAGACAGCAGTGGCTTGGACTCAGGGTGTGGCCATGGAGACGGAGAAAAGTAGGTGCATTGGGAAGATAGCTTGAAGACGAATGGATGAAACTTGGTCAACAGAGTAAATTTGATGAGTGAGGGAGGGCGTGGTAGGAATTTTCTTCCAGGCTCCAAATGTAATGCTGATTAGGAAGAAAGAGACCTCATGGGTCCTGGAGAGTCATTTCTAAATTGAGGAATCTTACTGGGACAAAGTTAGATTCCCTGGGACAAAAGTACCCCGATGACCCTTCCAGGAGCAATGAAAGAGTGGTAGATCAAGCAGAGAAGGATCTTAGCCTGAAAGGTCTGCCCAGGTGGTACACGAGGAAAGTTCTGTCTGTGGAGCGGGCACTGTGGATACGCTGGGGAGCTATGATGTTCCCAAAGCTTCTGTGTCCATACCTTGGGCTCCATTGACAGGAGCCGGGAGAAATGTTCTAAGGGCAAGAGGCGTGTTTTTGTCCCACAAGCAATAACATGAAATATTACATGTAAAAGAGTTCAAGCAGTCTGAATTTATATGAAGTAAAATATATGTAAAATCTGAACTCTGCTACCTGTGACTCAGTGGCTCAGTCCTTGGTGACCTCCCCCAATGCCTGTTGTGACCTTTGCCCAAAATAAAATTCACATCACATAAAACCCAGGCTTTTAACATGTGCAATTCAGTGGGTTTTAGTCTATTCCCTAAAAGGATCTTATGTTCCCTGCTCTTTGTCGTCTGCTGACCCAAGACAAGTTCACCCTCAGGGCGAATAAGAATCTAAGAAAGTGCAGCAAGCACCCAAGAGGACCAGTGGAGTGTGGCCCTTTTGTCATTGCCATGGTGGACACTGAGTCACACTGAGGAGAGGAGGCAGTGCGTGGGATTGCAAGAGAGCTATGGCACGTTTTAACTCCACAGGAGTCAGAACTGCTTGAATTCTTTTGCATGTAACATTCGATGTTATTACTTGTGGCATTACAGAAAGACCACAAAAGCAGTCACTATAGTAACTGCAGGCAGCCCGGGCTAATTGAGAACTAGGAACATGGACATATTCCAGTCTTGGCTCTGCAACCCCATCATCCTGGGGCATGAGGCAGATCCATTTCCTCCTTGGGCTTCAGTTTCCACCTCTGTACAGTGGAGAGAAGTTGCTGTGTCCTGCCCACTCCAAAAGACTAGGACTCTGTGAGCCTAAGGCTGTCTTCATGTGTCTCGTGTGTTGTCTCTTCCCCGATGTATTTTCATCCCCTACACATTCTTAGAGGTTTAAATGGTTCTCGTGGAGTGGATGGAGGAGAGAAGTGGAGGAGGGAGAGAGGTGGAGGAGGGGAACAGGTGGAGGAGGGAGAGAAAGATGGAGGAGGGAGAGAGATGGCGAGAGAGCAGAAAAAGTTTGTGCAGATGAGCAATTAGTGTATCTATTTGTTTCTTATTTATTTATTTATTTTTTAAATTATTTTTTATTTTTTATTTTTTTGAGTCGGAGTCTCACTCAGTCGCCCAGACTGGAGTGCAGTGGCCGCTCCCAGCCACCGCAGCCTCAACCTGATGGGCTCCGGCGATCCTTCCGCCTCAGCCTTCCAAGTATCTATTTGTTTCTTATCGGATATGTTTAAGGTGCATACCACATGATGTTCTGATGTACGTATACCTAGTAAAGGAGCACAGGCATGGCGGCTGTCGCTGGAGCAGGAATTGAGGACAAAAGAGGGCCCTCTAGGGATGCAAAGGCATGCATGTGCACTGGTGGGTGAGATTGCGTCAAAGCAGAAGGTGATGTGCAGCAAAGGGAGGGGACAAGGGTACCAGCATGTGCCCACAAAAGGTGAGAGGAGATCGAAGATGGGACAGGGGTACATGATGGCTTTAAGTAAGGGCCCAGGCAGTTCATCTGTTGTCACCAGGTCAGGGCAGAGAATAGGGACACAGGCGCAGGCAGCGGGTAGGCTTGCTGGTGGGAAGATCATGTGACCCTCAGCAGATTGCATCTTTGTCTCAGTTTGAGGAGAGTACGCCTGGACAAAGGGCCTGGGAGTGTGATGCCAGGGAAATGGCCATCAAGTATAAGGTAGGCGGTGCCGGAAAGAGGCGCCCCCAACATCCAGCTCTCCAAGTGCAGCTGGGAAGTAGGCTGACCAAGCCAGGGCACTCAGAGAGAGGGGAAAAGGAGCCAAGGGGGTCAGTAAGGGAGTGTTTATGGGGCTGGATGGGATGTGCGCCCATGTGTGTGCATGCCAGGGTGAGAGATAGTAAAAGGGGACTTGGATGAATGGATCGATGGCCCCTTGGGGTTCAAGGATTGTTAGACTGGTGACGCTGGTGTTAGCAAGGTAAAAGACAGGAGGAAGTGGCTGGAGGATGGGGTGCTTGCAACTGAGAATTTGGGTGCAGCAATTATGGGTGATGGTGAGGGCATGGCCTTGGAGTGTGTGACCGAGGTGTGCTTCAGGGCAAGATGGTTACATTGAGATGGTCAGTGCATTGAGAGGCCAGATGGGGAATGGGAATCCATGTGAATAATGAAATTGCCAAAAGTAACAACAGACCTACAGGTGGGGAGGCAGATAGGCTACGACCTCCTGTGAACCGGATGGAGTGAGAGGGCAGGTGTTGGAAGGTGGTTACTACCAACAGAGGAAGCAGGTGAAAGGGTCTGAGGACGTGCTCGCAAGGAGTTGGGAGTTGCTTAGGGTACACAAGGATGGTGCTGGGGAGACAATTGGCTGTGAGGAGCAAGGCCGCCAGTGAGTCCGCCTCTGCCAGACGGTGGTGGCAGAAGGGATGCTGATGACAAAGCAGCTCTTCAAGACCTCCAAGTTCAAGGTGGTGTGGGATCTGGGGGCGAGAAGTCTTTGCCTTCTAGGGGGCTTTTTCCATAGCCTAACTTGCTATGTATCCACCAGTGTGTCCCGAGGCGTCCTACAGTTTTCCAAACATGTACTGACCACCTTCTATGATATAGCTCTGTCAATGGTAACCATGCAATTTATTGTGCTAATCAGGATACTTTGGAGAGTGCTACAAAGCTGAGCCAGGTGGGACTGCAGGGCAGCCAGAGGAAATCAGAACTGTCCCAGGCAAGCTGATGTGTACTGACCACCAAATGACTTCCTGTGTGACTTCTTCTAGGCCAACAGTCCTGTGAGATCGATAGAATTACCCCTCATTTCCTGAGATACATCAAAAGACAGTATGATTTTAGGTATAGTCAGCACAGAGCATGCAAAAATGCTGAATCCCAGAGACGCACCATTCCACTAATGACATAAATGTGCTCACTTTTATTAGCAAAAAATATAATCGAGTGTCTCTGTTCTTCAAAACCCTTTCTACTTTGAAATAATAGATTTACAGAACCATTGCAGACAGTACGGACAGTTCCCACATATGCTTCACTCGTCTTCCCTGAAGCCTATTCACTATTAACTTTAAATAAATTATACTGTTCTAACCAGAACAAAAGACAGAGCAAATGTTCAAAATAGAAAGAGTACAGTGTGTCGCCAAATGCCCAGACCCCCCAGGGTGTTTTGTTCCTTCTACTGGTTTGACCCTTTCCGTTCCCTGCTGGCTGCTTGGCAGCGGTCAAAACACCATACTTGTGTCACTGTGCTAGTTTAACACTGTGCTTATGCTTCTTTACTAGTTAAACACTGCGCTCGTGCATCTTTGCTACTAAATACTGTGCTCAAGCTTCTTAACTAGTTAAACACCATGCTCATGCTACTTTACCAATTAAACACCTGTATTCACACTTTTACTGGTTAAATATCATACTCATGCTTCTTTACTAGCTAAACACCATGCCTGTGCTACTTTACCAATTAAACACTATTCGTACTTTTACTAGTTAAATATCATACTCATGCTTCTTTACTAGTTAAATGCTGCACTCAGGCTTCTTTACTAGTTAAACACCATATGCACGCTTCTTTTCTATTAAATACCATACTCACACTCCTTAACTAGCTAAATACCACACTCATGCATCTTTTCTAGTTAAACACTTTGTCTACCTTCCTTGACTAGTTAAGTGGTCTCTGTAACTTTCTAGTCCTTCGCTATTACACCTCAGAGCAGCCAGCCTTGGTGAGGCTGTTCTACCGTCTAGAGGAGCCCTGCTCAGAGAATTCCATAGGCTGGTGTCACTGCTCACGCTTTTGTTACCGGTCCGTGGCAAGATGAATGCAGACACAGAGAGTAAGCATGTGGAAACTTCCATGGCAATCTGACATTGGGGTTGCATCTTTATTGTATTTTACAAAAGTCCCCCAAAGAGTGGGAAGCAAAATCCTCAGTGGCTAGGGGAGAGTAGAAGCCAGAAAGCCAGTCGACCAGGCTATCATCTGTGGTGAAAAATGAGCAGGCCTGACCTGAGACCAGAGATTGGTGCTCGGTTGGTGGGGACCAATCAAGAGGATCCATCACCATCGTCAGCACTGGCCCCACACCTGGCTTTGCCCTCACTCAAGCTCTTCTGGTGCACGTGTGTACACCATACATCTTTAGCATACACTGACACACACTCATTCACACATTTTCTCACACACACACACTCACATGCTTGTATTCTTGCCCACGCTTCCTCCCTCATCACACTCATCCCTTGCACACACTAATCCACTCTCACAGGCACATGTCCTCACACACCTCCCTCACACATGCACACATCACACATCTTCATACCATTCATACACATTCTCTCACATATGTTCTCTCTCTTGTCCATGTACACTCACACTCTTACTTTCGTACATATGCTGCCACAGACATCCACTGCATACATTCACACACTCGCATGTTTGCCTTCACACATGTGCACTCACAAAAACGTACTTGTCTGCCCATGCTGCATGCTCATCACAGGTCAACAGGGGCCTCTGCTCCACAGAGTCATTCAGGGATCCAGGTGGATGAAGGCTCCAGTCCTCATAGCTGCATCCTTTGGAACACGTGGCCTCCTCAACTCAAGGAACAAAGCACACCAGCTCATATGTGCTTCAGGCTAGAAGCAACACCCTTTATTCCAGTTATAGCCCACTGGCCAGAACTGAACACATGCTCCCACTAACTGTCTGGGGTCAGGGACAGGAAGGACTAGGAAATGCAGGGGGCAAATAGGATATGTGGTAAGCATGGCTGTGTACACAATAGGGTCCTTTTACCAGAGGGCCTTGGACAACTTGTTTCATATATAGCTTGAAACGTAGTTGGGGGTTTGTTTTTTTGGGACTTTTTATGGTTGTTCTTTTGTTTTTGTGTTTTTGTTCTTTATTTTCTTGCCAGTCATAGCTCATTTGAGTCTTAAGTATCCCTGTTATTTTTCTAGTTTCTTCTCACCATTTCATTTATTCATGCATTTACTCACTCACTCATTCATTCATATTTGGTGGACATCTACTATGGGGCAAAAACCTCTGACTTGGTAGAGACAATATCTCAACAGAAGCAGTCGATACAATATACATGTGAGGCCTGGAGCAGGGTGAAGAAAAAGAAAGCAGGGTCAGCACATGGAGTGCCAGTCCTGGGGGTACAGTTTTCCATAGGCAGCCAGGGAAAGCCTCAGTAAGAAAGGGCTGTTTAGCCATGACCTGAAGAAGTCAAGAGAGTACGTGATGACTCTTTCCCAGGGAGGAGAGTGTTTTGTAAGACTTGAAGATTTTTTTTCACTGGAAGACCCTGGGGTAGATGAAGGGCGGAACTCTTTGTGACTTACTGCTCTGAAGGAGAGAAGGCTACCACAAAGGGCTGGCCACACAGAGGGTTGCACCTGGGGAGATGGTATGCCCAGCAGAGGAGGGTGGCTAAGTTCTGTGGGCTCCCTGTGGATTTGCATAATTTTGTGGACTCCAGCGCATAAGGGGTGTCCCTGGTTGTCTGGTTTCTGGCACTGGGATGATTAGGACAGATGTACAGTGACTCAGAGTGTGAGAGCCTGAAAAGGGAAGTGGGAGAGAGATGATGTGAGTTGCACCAGGGGGGCAGCCATGGAGGGGCCGAGAGCAATCAGATTCTGGAGATATTCTGACAGTCTACCAGCTGAAAGATTTGCTGGCAAACTAGAAGGTGGGGTGTGAGATAGAGAGTCAAGGATGACTTCGAGGTTTGTGGTCTGAGCAACTGGAAGGATGAAATTGAGGTGGCAAAATGGAAGAGGAATAGGACTGGAGGACAGGAGAGAAGCTTGGTTTTGATCATGTGAAGTTTCGGATGTCTGTTAGACACCGTGGTGCAAAGGTCAAGCATGTGGCTGGGTACATGCACCTATTGCCTGGAGGTAGAATGGAGCTATGAAGCTGGGGGAAGCCCATGTGTAAGTATTGTGAATGTAAACCCATGAGGCAGGGCATGAACACCCGGAGAATGACAGGAGGTGCGGGCAGGTCTAAGGTCTGAGCCCTGGAGGTATGAGGAGAAGCAAGCAATGAGACAGAGAAGGAGCTGTCAGGGAGGTGGAAGGAAGGAGTCACATGGTACATATGTTAGTGCTGTGTCCCAAGGTGCACACTCCTCTTTTCCACTGAGATATCCGTAGCCATAGAGACAGAATCTTACAGTGTCTTCTGTCCCAATCTTACTGTTTTTTTAATTTAAAAAAATGTTTATTTTAGAGATGCGGGGTACAATTCAGAGTTAGGTATACAAATGGTCATTGTACAGGTAAAATTTGGGCTTTGCTTTGGTCCCCACCAATCTTACAGTATTGACTGTCCTATTACTCATGTGGCAGATTCTCTTTCAGAGTTGTTAGCTATGGGGTCACAAGCATTTTCCCAGAACATCTGTGTTCATTCAACATGTATGAAGTGGCCAGGCACAGTGACTCAGTCTGTCATCCCAGCACCTTGGCAGAGGCGAGAGGATTGCCTGAGCCCGGGGTTCGAGACCAGCTTGGACAACTTGGCAAGACCTCATCTCTACGATAACCCCCCCCTTCTCTCTCTCTCTCTCTCTCTCTCTCTCTCTCTCACACACACACACACACACACACACACACACACACACACACAAAATTAGCTGGGCGTGGTGGTGTGTATTTCTAGTTCCAGCTACTTGAAAGGCTGAGGCAGAAGGATCATCTAAGTTCAGCAGGTCGAGGCTGTGGTGGCCGTGAGCATGCCACTGCACTCCACCTTGGGTGACAAGAGTGAGACTCCAACTCAAAAAAAAAAAAAAAAATATGTATGAAGCATCTTGACCTGCTGGATACTGTGGGGTCAGCGGTGTAGATCTAACATGGCTCCTGCCCTCTGGGATCATAGATCGCAAAGTGGGCAGTGACAAACCTGGTAAGAGAGTTACAAAGGGGTTTGGGAGTTCATAGGAGGCAAAGACCTTTCCATGGGAGAGAGTAGAGGGTTGGACTAGGAAAGGTCTGTGGAGCTGGTGAGAGGAGCAGAGGGAGCTAAGGATGCCTGATTGTATCTTTCCAATTATTACTAATTCAAAGTTCAGTTGGCCAACTTCTTCCGATGTTTCCATCTCTCTTACCACCCTTCAGTTGTTATAATCAATTTCTCTCTTACCACCCTTCAGTTGTCATAATCAATTGGGAGGGAATCTGGCCAAGAGGCCATGAGAGAATCCAAGCAAATGAAGATGTGCCTCCACGCTGCACAGTCCTGTCTCCCAGGCCGACTGGATGCTGGGAGCATCTTCTGGTGTTCTCCATCACGTCCAGCCCTTCTCTGAGGCCTTTCCCATAGCATTCTTTCCCAGCTGCCCTTTGGCCTAGCCGTGCTCTCCTTGGCACCTTGTGTCACCTGCTCGTGTGCCTGTCCACGTCTCCTGATTCTAATCCTCTTTCAAAACTGCAGAGCCAGCTCTGAGAATTGTTGCCACCATGAACACCTTAGAGGCATTGTCATCCGTGGCTCTGGTCCAATGCCCATGTTTGTATTTTCTTTTAGATTGGAGAACCAGACCAGACACTAAGGGACCAACTTCCCAGCAGGACATTTCTGAAGAAGGCTCACAGGGAATGGTAATAGAAAGAATAACAGCAAACAGTCCCTGGGACTATGTTTCCTGAGCCTTGGGGATGTGAGGGCCAGTTGGAGAGACACACTCAGAACAAATAGTGATATTGCACAAGACAAACTCCGGGGAGGGTGCACCCTATGAGGGCGGTGCTTTTAGGGAAGTTTCAGGCTGCAGTCAATCCTTGTTTCCCAGCAAGAATTTCCTACAGGAGAGGGGTCTTCTTACATGTGACACACAGGTAGGGAGCCTGATGCCAAATTTCGACCTGATTACTCAGCAGGGCTTCTGTGCAGAAAAGAAACCATGGCTGTGTAGTGACCAAGAGAAGTCCTTCCGTGACCACCCCACCTTCACTGGGCATTCACACTGGAGAGAAAGCCTTCTTATATAAGGCATGTGGGACGGCCTTCAGCCAGAACTCCTCACTCACCAAGCATCAGAGGTCCCACATGGGTGAGAGGCCCTTCAAGTGCAGCAAGTATAACAAGGCCTTCAGCCAGAGCTCCTCGCTCATGGACCACCAGAGAACCCACACCAGGGAGAAGCCCTATGCATGTGGTGAGTGTGGCAAGGCCTTTGCCAAGAGCACACACCTGACCCAGCATGTGCGCATCCACACCAGGGAAAAGCTGTACACCTGCCATGAGTGCAGCAAGACCTTCCACCACAGCACGCACCACACCGGAGAGAGGCCCTACGAATGCCACGAGTGTGGGAAAGCTTTCAGAGACACCTCGTTCCTCACACAGCACCTGTTGATCCACATGGGAGAGAAGCCCTGTACACGTTTGGACTGTAGAAAAGGCTTCAACGGCCTTTCGGGACTGGTTCAGCACAAGAGAATCCACACTGGAGAGAAGCCCTACGCATGCCACGAGTGTGGGAAGGCCTTCAGCCAGAGCTCCTCCCTGATCAAACATCTGCGGTTCCACATGGGTGAGAAACCTTTCAAGTGCAGCGAGTGTGGCAAGACCTTCAGCCAGGGCTCATCTCTGGTTCTCCACCAGGCAGCACACACTGGAGAGAAAACTCCGATGCTGCGAGTGTAGAAAAACCTTCGGCCAGGGTGTGTACCTGACCGAGCACCTGTGCATCCACATGGGCGAGAAGCTGTACGCATGTCACACGTGTGAGAAGGCGTTCACCCGGAGCTCATCCCTCATTGACCACCAGCAGATCCACACGAGAGAGAAGCCCTATGAGTGCAGCCTCTGCGGCAAGGCCTTCATCCAGAGTTCCACCCTCACCAAGCACCTACGGACACACACTGGGGAGAAACTCTACAGCTGTCCCCAGTGAAGCAAGCCCTTCAGCAAGGTCTTCAGCAAGAGCTCGGCCCTCAGCCAGCACATGCAGAATCACACGAGCGAGAAGCCCTATGTGTGCTGTGAGTGCGGCCAGGCCTTCTGCCGCAGCACGCACCTCACCCAGCACTGCAGGATCCACACCGGAGAGTCCTGTGAGTGCGGAAAGGTCTTTGCAGACACCTTGTCCCTTTCTAGACACCTCTTTGTTCACATTGAAGAGAAGCCCTAGAGATGTGACGAATGCGGAAAGGCCTTCAGTGGTCCCTCAGGGCTCATTCAGCATCAAAGAACACACACAGGGGAGAAGTCCTATGAATGCACACAATGTGGCAAAGCCTTTAGCAGAAGCGTGCACCTCATTGAACATCAGGGAATTCACACTGGAGAGAAACCCCACAAATGTAAGGAATGTGGGAAGCCTTCAGCCAGAGCTCACACCTTACAAAACACCTGAGGATGCACAGTGGCGAGAAGTCTTACAAGTGTAAGGAATGTGGGAAAGCCTTCAGCCGGAATGCATCCCTTGTGTAGCATCAGAAGATGCACGCTGGAGAATAAGCTTGTGAGTGTCATTAATCCTTCACAGAGCCCTGGGCCTGGCTCAGAATCAGAGTACTCACTCTGGGGACAGCCTGAAAGTGAACAGGTGCTCGGTGAGGACGTCAGTTGTGGAGTTTGTGGCCCATGAACCTTCCACATCCCTTCTTATTCCATTAGCCTGGGGTTGTATTGGGTACTATGTGGGTGAGACACCCTTGCAAATGCATCTCTCTCTGGTAAGTTTGAGGCAATTGACGGTTAACTCTTGCTAAGGCTTTCAAGTCAAAGATGAATTTAAATGTAAATGTGGAGCATTAAAAGTATTGTTTGAACCTTTATGTAAAACACAGTTGAACTCAAGTGCGATGGCATATGCCTGTAGTCTCAGTACTTTGTGAGGCTGAAGTGGGAGGATCGCTTGAGGCCAGGAGTTTGAGTCCAGCCTAGGCAACATAGTGAGACACAATCTTTACAAAAAATACAAAACAACAACAACGACAACAACTCATAGCTGGGATTTTTCAGAGCACAATGATCTTACATGTTGTTAGGTGTTTGTGCTTTGAGGCCTTAGAAAAGGCCCAGACAATGTAAGAGGAACAGGACCCCCTCCCCTTGAGGGAAGGGACACTTGAGGGTTGGGACAGCTGGAGTGATATTGACGGTGGGTAGAATTGCACAATGTGAAAAATAGCAGGAGGTAACAGTGGGATCACACACACACATGGAGAAGGGAGAACATGTGGGGGGTGTTATTTGGGGTCATCTGGTCTAAGGCCTTTCAAAGGCTTTGAAGTTATCCACTGTTTATATGTACTTTTTGGTACATGGAGCCTTTGTTACATGGTAAGGTTTCAAGTCAGTTAATATTAGGGTAACAAATTAGAGGCTGAGGGTTGTAATACAGTTCATTGCCCCTTATCTAAGTGATAGTCAAATAGGTGTAATGACTTTCTCCTGTATTTCAGATTTATTTTTATCCAGTTTACTACAAAGTAGTCCAATTCCATGTGTACTTTTGGAAAATTTGCATTTTGAATAAATTCTTCTGTGAATCACATAAGTCAGGTCCTCTTTTACTCGATGCCCAAGGCAGTCAATTTTGTTCACAGCCTGATTTCAATCTAACACCGTCAACTGTGCTTCTTATGGTGACTCCGATTTTTATTCTGAGACTGTGCTTCTTTTTGACCTGCTGCTAGATTTCAGTAGCCAGAATCCACGAATTACACCTGAAGGAGTTTACCAAGGAAGTCCACGGGTTGGTATGGAGATGGGAGCCAGGAAAAGAAGGGGCTGATACCAGACTTCAAGAACTTGCAAAAAGTGACTTTGACATTGAGAATGCCTACACAGTAATGACCAGCAGGAAGGACAACAAGACCATCCTCTACCTTCGGACCCATCAAGTTTGGTAATGGGTAACATAGTACCTCTCACCCCACTGTGCTCTGGAAGGACCTGGAGAGGCTTAATACCAATACAGATTCTCAGGCTTGCTTTCCTACTACTAAATCAGAATCGCCAGGCCTGGGCTCACCCATGGATGTGTACTTTAACAAAGGTCCTAGGGTGATTCTATTGTGCAACCGGTACCGAGAAAGCCATGTCGTACGACACATGCTATGGCAACTTCCTGCTCAGCTTCAGAAATCTTTAAGATAGGAGATGATGTGGGCCATGATCTCTCTTTTGCTTCTGAGGGAATTTCCCAGTCAATTTCCCTTCTGTTTGGTTGCATTCAGCTCTTACCCCATTTCTATGAAGAAAAATAAAGCATGGGAAACACAGATGAACATCTCTGTGTTTCTTAGACTAGAAGCCTCGTAGCTCCCTTCTGCCATTCAGGGGAAAGTATTTTCTTCATTTTCTGCTTTTCTCTAGACATGATAAACGTCCCCAATGTCTGTTCTCTGCCTTTCCTCAGAGCATCTCCATTTTCAAATATTCACCCTTTTCTGTAAGGTCATTGGTTTTCAGGGAATTCTGGGATCACCTCTGGCCCCAGAATGTAGGTCCCCATTCTTCTCGTCAAGGATTGGTTTAGGCCTGGGATGTGAGACATAGCAGGAGGTATTGGAGGAAGGGTTCCTGTTCCTCCTGCTTTGCCTGGATATTGTCACATCTATATGTTACAAAGGACTACGGCAGCCATCTTGTCATCCTAAAGGAAGCTAGTCAAGGACAAAGATGGCTCACTGAGGGCTGCAAAACAGAAGGACAGAAGGATGGCCACGAATGCCCTTGGGAGGACCACTGCATTAACACTAGCAGAGCTCCTGCACAGAGACCTCTGATGTTGTGCACTAACAGACCTGCCACATTGCTGGGACCATCAGGAGGTGGGCTTTCTGTTACTTGCAGCTGGAAGCAAAAGCATGCCAATCTCTTTTCTGACCCCTCCCCATCTCATCTCCAGCTGGCACTACAGCTTTTTCAGCTCAACCTGAGAGTCTGTGATCAGACCGATAGCATTTATGGCAGTAGGAGGAGCCACCCACGTGGGAAAGCCTCTGTGGGTGCTGGGGTCAGATAAGGAAGGGAAGACCTATCTCCTGGACTTGCTGTGACCACCCTGGAAACATCAAGCGCTTCCTCCAAATCCACTGTATGCTCTAACTGGGCAGAGGAGCCCTAGACCAAAGAGATACGTAGATATTTGGGGATGAGAGATGGGTAACCTGTGCTCCTCACATGAATCCCCAAATCTGTTACTCCCCTTTCTTTGCAGAGGTCCAGTGGAAAAGGATGATGGTTTGTCCCGGCGAGCACTTACACCAAGCTTGTGAGCCTCCCGCCTGCTCCTGCATCTGGTGGGGGAGAGGAGAGGAAGTCTGCTCGGCCTGGTGCTCAGCCCAGTCCTAGGAATCAAAGTAGACCCAGCTGCCCTTTTGTGAGGTGCGTCTCTCTGCAGGGCACCAAGCATACAGAATGTTTTCTCATGGACTCCTCCTAACCACTCTGCCTCAGAAGGGACCATCATTTCCATTTTATAGATGAGGAAACCAGGGCTCAGAGGGGTGTTATACGTTGCCAAGGTCACATGGCTAATAAGTGGTGGAGCCTGGATCCAAACCCAGATAGGAAGGAACCCAGTCTCTGGACTCCTGCCTTGTTCCTGGGGACATGGTCCCTACCTTATCCTTGCCAGGTCCAGTGACAGACCATGCCTCAGTGCCCCATGAGTCCTCCCAGTCCTTGCTGGCACTGAAAGCCCATCACCAGCACTCAGGCCTCCAGACCACCACCTGTTCCTATCAGCTGGCCTGTTCAGTCACCAGCTGTGTCAGCTTCCTAGGGCTGCTGTAGCAAATCACCACGAGCTTAGTGGCTTAAATAACATGCACTGATTCTCTTACATGTCTAGAGGCCAGAGTCTGGCATGGGTCACACTTGGCTGAAGTCAAACCGTAAATAGAGTTGGGTTCCTTCTGGAGGCTCCAGGGGAGAAGTTACTTTCTTGCTTGTCTGGCTTCTAGTCTACCTGCCTTCCTTGGCTCCTGGCCCTCTCTTTAACCTTCTAAATAAGCAGGTTAGCAAATTCCACTCTCTCTGACCTCTGTTTCCTTCTTATAAGGATCCTTGTGATTACATTGGGCTCACTTGGATAATCCAAGAAAATACCTCCATCTCATGGTCTTTAATTACATCTGAAAACTCCCTTTTACCACGTGAGGCAACATATTTACAGGTTCTGGGGATTGGGGCATGGGCATCTTAGCAGGGGGTATTATTCTGCCTTCCACCCCAGTGTGCCTTGCCAGTAGCTACACACCTAGCTTGCTTAGACAATCACTGTCCTCTGCTGCTGACCTTCCTCCCTCTCTCCCTCCTTGATGTGACCTCTGTCATGGTAGATGGGACTTGCTCAGGTCAGTGTTCAGACACTACATGCTAGAATGAGCAGCCCACCCTGTCACTTCTCATACACACACACACGGAAGGAACACAGGCTCTCACGAAATGGTTCACAGTAATGTCTTCATCCATTTGGACTGCTATAACAAATGTAATATAGGCTGAATGGCTTAAACAACCAACACTTACCCCTTGCAGTTCTGGAGATTGTGAAGTCCAAGGTCAAGGTGCTGGCAGATCTGGCATCTGGTGAGTGCTGACTTTGTGGTTAGCAGATGGATGTCTTCTCCTTGTATCCTTAATGGTGAACTACAGAGATAAAGGAGGCAAGCACTCTGGTATCTCTTCTTATAAGGGCACTAATCCCATATAAGGGCTTCACCCTCATGGCCTAATTAACTCCTAAAGGCTGTACCTGCTAATACCATCACATTGGGAGTAAAGTATCAACATGAGAATTTGGGGGACACGCAAACATTCAGAGCACAGCCAGCAGTGATAGGACTTACACCAAATGGCATCTCACATCTCCTCCCACCCCCCACTGTCATAGTACAGGATCTTGGCTTCATGCTGTCAAGACTGCCTGGGATAGTGAGTGGGTTCAGTATATTTTCCCTATGTGGAGATGGGGCGGGGGTGTAAGCTTCTAAATCAGATACCAGGAAAATTGTCTTACCGAATTCTCCAGACCTGGCAGAGGTTCTGTGTGGCAGAAAAGACATCACATGTTTCTCCCTATTCTCAGAACTCTGATAGTGCTTGAGGGGCAGGGGGTGGGGTGGGGAGCCTCACTTTTACTCTGGCGCTTTCATCTGTCCTCTGACCTATTATAACTTTCACTTTGAGGTTATTTGCTTGCACCTAGTCAGAAACCGGTGGTTTCCATAGCCCCTTCCCTCAAGGACCATTTGTCCATGCCCAGTTCTGTGAGAAACATGGCCTGTTTCATACCCTTCCAGATTTTCTAAAAGCCCAACTCCAAAGCCTAGTTTAAAGGGTTGCTTCCAGACAGTGAGGCATTAGGAGGCCAGAGAGGGAAACCTGGAGGCTCAGGGGCAATTGGACAGGATATTCATGACCTTAACCTTTTTCTCTTCAGGTAGATCCAAGAGCTTGCAAAAAGCTACTGTTCCCAGGGCCTGGGGCTGGATCACAAGCTTTTATGTCTCTAGATACTCCTTTACAAAAGGAAGGTTCAGAGACTTGCCTGAGGCCCTGTGGCTGGCCATTAACAGAGCTAAGGCTAGAACCTGAATGCATACCTGTGCATTCCCTCCATCACAGCAGGCCTAGAAGCAATAGCTGCATGGGCTCCCAGGACTTCTAGAATCCTAGACAGTGGAGCCTGGGCAATGGAAACCTCATAGCTCAATAATTCTGCTCATGCTCCTGTCTGATTCTGTGTGTGGGGCAACCAAATGAAATAAACTCAGACACTACTCTGAGAGCTTCTGTTTCCTGCAAATCTTGCCCCCAGAAATGAGCAGGGTAACCCTGGAAAAAGCAGGGAAAATTGGGAGGGAACTTGGCAGTCCTGAAAATAATGAGGCGAGGGACAAGCCAGACAAATGCTACAGACTACTGCCAATTGACCTCTTAGTCCCCTAAGAGGGGGTGAGTTATGAGCAGATAAAATGAACCTGCCATGGACAGAAAATAAAAAGCACATGATGGCTGAGTGATCCGCTCACATCAAACCACTAGGCACAGAATAGAAATGACGCCTCCGGAGTTCCAACTTACAGACCCCCAACGAGATCACTTTATTTCTCTGATTACAATTTCACCTGTCTCCTCTCCAGGAAGATGTCTCTTCAAGGAAAGCAGGGAACTGATCTTATATATATAGTGTAGTGGTTCTCAAACATCTTGGTCTCATGACCCCTTTTCTGTCTTAACTATTGATGAAGGACCCTTTGGTTTATTACATCCAACAATATTTACTGTGTTCAAAATGGATACAGAAACTATTTTAAACATTGATTTATCCAATGAAAAATAACCTCATTATATGTGAGCATAAATAACATTATAAAAATAATGAAATATTCAAAAATTAGAAAAATTAGTGAGAATAGTGGCATTATTTTACATTTCTGCAAATATTTTTAATATCTGGTTTCTTGGAAGACAGCTAGATTCTCCCCTCTGCTTCTGCACTTTATCTGTTGGGGTGTGTTGTTTTGATGGAAATACATGAGGACAATTGGGTCTTACACAGATATGTCATTGGAAAAGGGAGAAGTATTTTAATAGTCTTTAAATTAAAAAAAACTAAATCTAAAGACAATTTAAAGAACTGAAAATTTGCAGGCCAATATTTTGGAAGAACACCTACATCTAAACAATTAAATCTAGTATTGGGGCCAGTTTTCTCCTAGAGATGTGCATTAATTCTAGGACAAGTGGTTGAGAGTCTATTTTATATGTCTTGGAAGACTTGCTGGTTTAGGACTGAAAAAAACTGTAACTGAGGACACAACCAAGGGAAAATCTGCCCTGGCTTTTGTTGAGACCTCAGACAGCTATGACCCCCCGCCCCCGCAAAAAAAACAGGTTTAAAAAAACATGTTTAGATGCTGCGATGTAGGTAGAAATGGCCTACCCATATTTGTGTTGTGGGCCTGAAGGCCTCTTCCATCCTTGCCAAGGGAGTGGCAAACTCGTCTCCTTTCATAAGAGAACTGTGGACACTCTTCCTCGGAACTATACAAAATGCAACAAGGGGTGATTCTTTAAAGTTAGATGTAATTGTGACATCTGAAATGTTTTGCCCTTTTTGTACTTTGTTACATTAAAACTCATCATTCTATTTTGTACTATGAATGGCTCATTTACCCATGCATGATTTTGTAAAATCATACATTTGGAAAATAATGGTTCATTGAGTGTTGCAGACATCACACAGGTGATTTCCAGTGAGTTACATCCTTGTATAATTTTTCTCCCCTTGAGTGCAGGCAAAATCTGTGCTTGCTTCTAAACAATAGCATAAGACAAAGGCGAAGGGATTTTGCAGATGCAATAAAAGTTTCTAATCAATTGACTTCATCAGAAGTTTGACTATCTTGGGTGGGCCTGACCTAATCAGGCCTCTCCTCCCCTCCACTCTTGTAGCTTCCCGTCCCCCAATTCTGCCTTTGAAGGAACAAGTTGCTGTGGAGGTTACAGCAGCAAGAACATATATTCTGCCAGTAACCTCGGGGAGCTTGTGAGACCCAGAGCGAAGGACTCAGCTATATTGACTTCTGATCCACAGAATCTGGGATATCATAGTGTGTGTTGTTTTATGGCTACACAATTTGTGGCAATTTGTTATGAAACAATAGGAAACCAATACACTGAATTATGCAGATCTTCCAAATGTTTCCACATTTATTATACAAATAACAAATCATACTTATTAATATCACTGTTGAGCTCAGAAAAAACTTTAAATATTTGAGCATTTCAAGCACACAATAGGGAGTAAGTTTATTTTCAAAATCTAAATTTTCACTTAAAAACTTGAATTTTTTTATTGACAACAAATACTGTCAGTTGTTTTTCTTGAAGTGATAGGCTCGCTTTAGTGATTTTTTTTTTCAAGAAAATGTCTGGAAAATACACGTCTGAATAGCCAAAGTTTGCCAATCAGTATTCCAAGAAAAAACAAACAAGACAATAGCGCTCCATGAAAAAAAGCTAGCTCATTTGGCAACTTAATCGTGAAAGTGCTTGCCTTGAGAATGATCATACTTGGTTTGCAATACTTTTTACTTTGTACTGCATGGTGTTAAAAGGTGGACTCAAGGGTCAAGATTTAAGAGAACTAATAATGTTTGCTGCTTCACCAAGAACTTCTGAGATAAAACAAGTTTGGGTTTGTTTTTCTTTCTTGCTACAGTGATACCCAGTGTCATTTGGAGCCAGTCCCTGCATTCCTGCTAAGGTGCCAGAGTTTTACCTGCCGCTGCTTTTTTACCATTAGTGTAAAATAGCAGGTGAGGTGAATACTACCTTAGGATAGTTATGAAAAAAGCTTTGACCTTGTGGAACGCTTGGAAGGTCTCAGGAACCCCTTTTGAGAGTCTTTGTTATGGTGCAGCATTTTCTGAGGACACTGCGGGAGAACAGAAAAGGAGATGCATCACCTACAGAGAGCATGGGGTGGTTTTTTACAGGACAGGGCTGCTCAGCTGCGTTGCTCAGTGTGTGTGAGCTGGGCTCCCTGGCAGCTGCGTTCCTCCCCTTCTAGCTTCCCATGCCAGCAGTTCTTACATTATTAGGACAGGGTTCCGTCAACTGGGACCACGGTCTTGCTTTTGGTGGCCCAGTTTGGGAACAGTAATGTCCAACCCGCTGTGCCTGGTGTCCCTGTTTAGGGCCTTTTTCCTCTTCCCAGATCCACTCAGGACACTATCTGGGTCCTTATCCCTTCCTGCTGGAATTATAACAATAGTAGCTGACAGTGCACAGAAGCGAGTGAGTCAATGCCCAGAGTGTGGCTGATGACTTTTAGGGCTCTAAGATTTGAGAGAGAGAAGGAACACAGGAGAACCCTTTTCCCAGAAAGTGCAGTGATGGGATTTTCTGGCCAATTGAAGGGGCTGGAAGAAGTCACAGGTGGAGACTGCAATACAAAGGAATGCACAACCTAAGGTGACCTTCCCCAGGCAAGTCCTGGACCCCAGGGCTCAGCCATCCATGCTTAGGAACTGGTGAGTGAGACAAGCATCTGTTTGTCTCTGAGTCATTGACACCAACCCAGCATAGGACCAGCCCTGGGCAGCTGCTTCAGATGTGTGCGGGGTCTCTCCGACTTGTATCCCTTCCTTCTGGGCCTTTTTTTTTTTTTTTTTTTTAGTTTTTTATTTTAAATATGTAGGGTACAATTCAGGGTTAGGTATACAAATGTCCATTATGCAGGTACCCTTGTTGATGAGGTGTGCCCCCTGTGCCCTGGCAGATTCCCACTACTGCCAATCCCCTCCCTCTTCCCTGGTAGTTTCCCACTACTGCCAATCTCTTATAGTATTAGATAGTTGTTCAAGGTCTGCTTATGAGTGAGAATGTGTGATACTCGGTTCTTTGTTTCTGTGATGGATCACTCAGTATTATAGCCTCTAAGTCCATCCAGATTGCTGTGAAGTTCATAATTTTGCCCTGTGTAATAGTCCATTGTGTATATGTACCACATATTTTTATCCAGTACTCTTTCGATGGGCAGCACGGTTGGTTCCATGTTTTTGCTATTGTGAATAATGCTGCAATAAACATGCGTGTGCAGGTATCTTTTTCATAGAGTGATTTGAGTTCCTCCAGGTATATTCCCAGTAGGAGGACTGCAGGGTAATTTTTAGGTCTTTTAGGAATCACCACACTGTTTTCCACAGGCGTACAAGTTTATACTCCCACCAACAGTGTAGGAGTGTTCCCTTTTCCCTGCATCCTCTCCAGCATCTGTTTTTTTTTTTTGTTATTTACAATGGTCATCCTGACTGGAGTTAAGTGGTATCTCGGTGTGGTTTTAATTTGCATTTCTTTGATAACTAGTGAGGCTGAGCATTGTTTCATGTATCTGTTGGCTGCTCAAATGTCTTCTTTTGAGAAGTGTCTATTCATATCTTTTGCCCCCTTTGTAATGAAATAGGTTAGAGATTCCAGAAGCAAAACTTCAATTTCTCAACCAACTCATCTTTGACAAAGCCTCTGGTCCTTTTTCTTTTTTAGTTGATTTTATTTATTTGTTTGTTTGTTTATTATAAAGATGTGGGGTACAATTCAGAGTTAGATCTACAAATGTTGATTATGCAGGTACCCTTGTTGATGAGGTATGCCCCTCCCTCCCCTAGCAGTTTCCCTCAACTGCCAATTCCGCCCCCCTCCCCTGACAGTTTCCCATTACTGCCAAATGCTTTCTTATAGTATTATCATTGTCCAAGGTTCACTTATGAGTGAGAACATATGGTACTCTTCTTTGTTTCTGTGATAGATCACTGAGTATGATCGACTCCAGATCCATCCAAGTCTTAATGAACTCTTTAAACTTCAAATCTGAGGATGCCTTACCTTAAAACTCTTCCAGGACTCTTGC